>JXCR01139340.1:0-33755 GCA_002079205.1 Phalaenopsis hybrid cultivar
TCAATTCGTATATGCTCATCCTCCATGGATTTACGTGGCCCAATATCAGTAAAACTTCCCGATCGGATGCTAGGAATAAACTCAACAAGTGTTGACTCTTCAGAAAAATCTGGGGCAGCATCCAACTTTATCAGATCCTACAAACAATAGAAAGAACGTACAATAAAGCTTATTATATCTTCCTGTATTCAATCAACAGGTCAAAACCCCTGACTTTAAATTCACAAAATATTTTGATTGGAAACCTGACTTCGGACTTTGAGTGTTGTAACAGAAAAACTGGTTTTGTATAATAGAAGGGAAGGCATATTAATGTTTTAATTCGCAATATTATAATGGTTCATTCATCAANAGTCAGATGATGAGAATCATACAAAATAACAATCTAGCACCATTTACTCACTGTTCACGCACCTTCCANGTCATGGCACATTGTCTCTTAAAATCTATACAAACTAGTTCCTGTCCATCTAGTTCCGGTCATAATCCTTTTCTAGCCAGCTCTTAAGATTGCAAAGGGCTTCCGTGGACAAGCTGCAGTGTCTCAACGGTGGAGCTGGTGGCTGTAACCGCTGCTGCTCTGGCAATGTAGAAGAATCACAATGTTCAGAAGTAAAGCAAACAACAATTACNATCCACAAGAAGGATACCATCAGCGAAAAGCATACACCAAGGTACATCATCCTGCAAGTGTCGAGTAAGAGCATCCGTCATTAAAGCAAAAAAGATATAATCTTAAAGCCGATCACTGTTGAAATCCAACTGAAATAGGAAAATGCTTAGTCAATCCTCATTCTATGCAATCAATATTGAATAACTTTTAGATTCCTTGGTAAGTCTTTTTATCCTTTATGCATATTGAGTCAATTCTTGTGATATTTGATCACATGGCTTATACGATCAATGAAATTGTATAATGATCCTTTTGTTGATGTTTATATTATTTCTTCAATTGATTTTGCGCAAAAATCTCCGCATAATAGGCCTTTCTAGGTTACAACTAAGTTAAGCCTTTAGTCTTTTTCTAATCTCCTTAACTTTATGTTTCATTATGCCTTACTTTGTTTTATTAGTTATGTTGAAATGTCTTATAATTATCATAAGCCTAATTAACTAATATTTATTTGATAATCATACAAAGTATTTTTTATGCTTTCTTTTATTTTTTGGTATTCTGATATTTTATCAAAGGATTTTTAGCTTGGCCACTCCCGTAACTTTCCAATTCTAGGTATCTCATCCGTTCCTGAAGCCTTTAGTCTATCTTTTTCAAATCTAACTCAACTTCACTTTTTACATTTATTTAAGATATATATATATATCATTCAATTCGTAGTTCAATCAAAACTATTGTATCTTTTTTGTTTTACTTTCTATTTTGTTTTTTTGAAACTTTTAGCTACCTTGTATTTTTTATGTCTTAATTGTGTTTGTTCATATTTATTATCGAAGGCACATATCTTTGCCCTCTTAATTTTTCTATATATTCCATCACCATCTTCATCATCATCATTGCTTCATATGTATGATCTGCTTTTAACCCCTTATTAAACCATAGTAATTTTCTCGATTCAATTGTCTTTTTTATTTTACATCAAAGTAAATTCAGCTTTGAAATTTTATTTACGCTAGCTTTGAAATCTTTTTGGAAGATTATTAACTTATGTTTTCAGTTCTTCTATTTATTTCTAGCGCATTTCTATGTTTTTGATGCATGCTCAACACTTCTTCTACGTTTTACCTTGCTGTCTTTACAAAATGGATATTAAAACAGACTGCCTGGGATTTAGTGAGTTAAACTCACTAATGTAGGACGTTGTTCTTCGGGAAAATTGAAGTTGTACTTCTCCCGTTACTTTTTAAATCTTCTAATTCACACCCATTAAATTTTTTTTTTCTTACTTCTTTGTTTCTCAGAGAAGGAAAAAAATCTCTATCCTATAACTCTATCTTGTTGCAGTAAACATATTTCTTTAGAAAATTAGTTTTAAAGTATAGTTCTAATGTCAATTGTGGAGCATTATCTTTAACTACGTTTATGTTACCCTTTGTNTCTATGCGAGAATTTCTTGGACATTTTGTTTTTATATGAAGGCTTTGTTGAACATTTTGGTGTTGGAAAGTAATATTGAGTTTAATTTTGTTGAAATTTCACTTGTCAACTTCTTATACATTCATTTTTTGTAAGTTATCATTACAGTTGTGCCTGAAATTTGATAAATGTTAATCAGTTTCATTTTTTTTTCTTTTAACAGGCTCGTGAAGCGGCCATGACCGTGCAAGGAAAGTTGGTCGACTTTCAGAGAAGAAAGAGCAAAGGTTCTTACCGTCTGATGCAGAATGTATTTATTTTAGATTTTGCCTTGTGCTTGCATTATAGATTGCAACATGACTATTGAGATAAAAGAAAACAGTAGAGATAATTACATTTTTAAAATGGAATGGTGGTCTTAACAGGAAACAAATGAGAATAGGGATTTCAATGGTTTGATTCTTTTATCATGTGAATTTCAACAATAATCTATTTATTGGCTGTGTACTTGAGGTTTTTGTACTTTTATTTTTCTTTTATTACATTTGAATATGAAGTACTAGCTTTATTTGAATTTGACGCTATTATACAGTTAAGTACTTTCCTTTTTTAAGCTTCTTGCTAGCATGATGCAACTTATTTGTTAGGACTTATTTGATTACACGAAGGTTTTAATTTTCAAGGACTAATATGGGTTAGACTTGTATCATATTTGTTAGACACTAAGACGGTGGTAAGCTAAGCTCTAATTACGCCTTTTTTTTCCCTTAAAATGGTCTCTGGACTTCGGGGGATTTTAAACTTAGCTTTTCTTTTTATTAAGTCCTTCTTGGCTTTCGTTTTACTTCTAATGGATGCACAATCTGTTTTGTTCTTGTCAGATCACTATGGTTGTTCTAATGCTTCTAAGAACCACTACGACCTCTTGGAATTTTTGGCANATACGGCGCCGAGTGGGCAATGCCAGGTTAGTTTCCCCTATCATTGTATGAACTTAAAACAAATATTTTTATTGGATTCTAATATTCTTTGTAAATATATTCTTAACATTAGACTCTCTTGAAGAGAGTAAAATGAGTTTGAAATTTTTTAAGAAATTTAGAGAGAAAATATTTTTATTTATTTTTTTATCACGTACTTATATAGATGTATTTTATACAATTATAAAAAGAAAAGTTGTATATGAAATTTGTTTTTGGGGCAGCTGCAACTATCCAAATTATTCAAATAAGCAGCTTATTTTGATAATCTGTTGATCAGCAGATTATCCTGATAAGTTGGTTGTCCGCATTAAAATTATCTGTTTTTAGTGAACATTTTATGTTCATTTTATGCACATTTTTAATGATATTGCACTTTAAAGGAATATATTTTGCATGATATTGGTTTCAAATATAAGGGATGAAGCTTTAGCGAAAATGAAATAAAAACGATGCAATTTGGAGCCAAGTTGAGCAAGGAATAAAATTCTGATCTGGCGTATTTTAACATGAATTTCTATGCTTAATTTTCTTTAAATTTGTCACATGTTTTTGAATAAAATTACACCTTAAGGAAATGTTATTTTCTTGTTTATCTTGGAGGTATAACACTAGGAGCGAACCAGAGTTGAAACAGGGTGAAACAGAGTCAAAACGGGGCAAAACAGGTGTGCTGCCCGCAGAGTGGTACTATAGCGCCGGATTCTGGAGCTATAGCGCTAGACATGATTATACAAGCGTTATAGCGCCGATTCACACTTGGAAAGGCTCTTAGATGAAGAGATGTGTTTCTTAGAGCGAAAGAGTGTGTCTTTTGGATGAAGAGATTCATCTTTTTGAGAAAGGAGGGGTTTTTGTGTCTCTTCAAGTAAGAGGGTTGACGCCTCTCATGATAAGTAATTAGTGTGTGGTTTAGGAAGAATTTTAGAAGGATTTTAGAGAGAGTTTGGCGTGAGTATGGGGATGTGGATTTCCTCATTTTATGGAGAGATTGGTGAGGAATTTTGAGAGATATGAGTAAGGAAGTATGAGCGATGCATGGAACGACAAGAGATTTTGTTGGAGAGATTTTCATATTTCTTTCAGAGGGAAAGTTAAGTATTGTGTTTTTCATTATCTTTTAATTATTGTAAACACTTTCTAGTGAATTTTATTTGATTTAAATGAAGATTTTCATTGTAGTTTATCCATACTTCGTAAGTAGTTTTCTTTACTCTTATCTTTTAATATGAAGTAGTGGCATGTGTAGGAAAATTTGTTTTATGATGAAATTATTTTTATTTTCATGTGATGAGTAACATCTCTTTTGCTTCATTAACATAACTTAACTGGTAATAAGTTATGTTCAAAATTTTTTTAAGTGAAACTAAGGCTCGGGAGAACAATGATCTTACAACTTGAGTGCACTCACATTGATCAGTTGGCTAGTAAAAGAGTTTATGTGACAATGAAAATTTTAACGAAATATAATTTAATGATCTGTTTCTATTACATGCTTCTAGGTGACAGTAGTTGCATAAAACTAATAGAATACGTAACATACCTATACACTTGAAAGATGGTAGATAGATATATGTTTTTTGTTAGTACATAATTTATTACATGATTTTATCAATCATTTTATTGCTTATGTCATTTTCTTCATTTTACTTTTCTTTTGCAATGAAATAAATACATGTTTAAGAATTTAGATTTGCTTAGATATTCTCTTATTCAATTAATGTGATGGTATTTTCAGCGGATCTTAATTTACTTTACAAATTTATCACTTGTAATGTTAAAAATCATCGCGAAACATAATGACCCGAGTGGGCTATGATTTCACCAACTTGTGAATGCCACATTTCAACTTGGGCAGAGTTGTCTCGATCACCTAAGGGTGAGTGACGTGCCTAAAAATTACCTACTTTTTCATATATATTTTATTCTCAATTTTAATGATTTTTAATGATATTACACTTTAGCGGAAGATATTTTACATATTTTTTGTTTCAGGTACAAGAAATGAACTTTTGGAAAAAAATGAAGCAAAAATGGTGCAATTTGAAGTAAAAACGAGCAAGAAAGAAAATTCTTACTTGCCATATTTCGATATGTCTTTCTATGCTTAATCTAATTTACATTTCTCACATGTTTTTGAATGAAATTACACTTTAAAGAAATGTTTTTTTCATGCTTATTTTGTAGGTATATCTGTTAGGAGAAAAACACGACTAAAACGAGACAAAATAGAGCTAAAACGGAGCAAAATGATGGAGCTACTGTAGAGTGGCGCATGATGCGTCAAATCGGCGTATGATGCGCCAAACTGGAGCATGATACGCCAAACTGGTGCATGATGCACCAAAATCCAGAGAACTGGCACATGCTGCACCAAAACTTGCGCATGATGCACAGGGGAAGACTTTTTGCGGATTAATGCGATTCAGGACAAATTTTGGGTGAATTTTCAAAAGGAAACTTGTTCTAAACGCCCATTGGAGTGATTCAATGCATCTAGACACTTTGGAAGGTTCTTTTATGAAGAGATATGTCTCTTGGATCAATGGAAACATCTTTTGAATTCAAAAGAGTTAATTTTTGGATGGAATTTTGGAGGGAACTTTGAATTCTTTTTGGAGGGAGGCAACCTCTTATAAAAGAGAGGGAAGTCTAGGGCTTGTAAGAGGAGTTTTGGGGGGCATGAGATGTGAGTGTGTGTGTGTGTGTGTGTAGCATGCAGAAGAAGAAGGCAAGAGAGAAAAAAAGAAAGTCTAGGGCTTGGATATTTTCAATGATTGTAAGAGAAGAAGGAAAGTGAGAGATTTCTTCTTCATTACACTTCTAAGAGAGCATTGAGAGTGCTTGTAAAGAGGGAAAGGCTTGAAGTGAGCCCTAAGGGATTTGCTTGGGAAGAATTGTGAGATAAATTGAGTCTTTATTTCTTTTGTTTTGTAAATTGATCTCAATTTTTATATGTAAGGATTTATGAAGTTGACACCACTACAACGCCAAAAAATTGTTCCTTATATGAAAAGTAAGTTGTGTAAAATATATAATTATAGGCAATTCATAATTAGATTCTACGTAAGTATACGTATCAATATCAAGTAAAAATGGACTTTCTATTTAAGCCCCAAATATCGATCCCACGAGGAAGGTGTAAGTTAGTAATGATAAATTTTAACAGGAAATTTACAGAAAATCAAATGAAATCATTGTTACAAATTTCAAATGTTGAGATATTAACTAAACTAAATTACTTAACTATTAGCAAAACATAAATGCAAATTTTGAATAATAACTACTAATCTACTAACTATATTTATGTAATGAATATTTCTTATGTGAAAAAGCATCATTCTCACTATAATGAAATTCTGATGAAATGAGATGGATAAATTTTTATAATATGTATTGTGCCAGATAGGAGCAATTTTAATTTTCTACCCTGATATAATGCATAGAAAATCATTGGTTAATCTTAGGTTCAGTCCCTAAATCTGTGGCTAGGCTAGGAGGATACCGACTCCCACTTCAGAGCTCCCACTTCTCTTCACCTGAAGGCTAACTCTCGCTTTAGTTTTTAAACACTAAGATCAAATTGGGGACTTTAGTCTGTCACCCTAAAGATTCTCCAATTCTACACCCAACAAAGAATATTCCCTTATTTATTTGCACTTAATTTCTTGAACGAATTTCTCCTTCATGAAATCAAATGTGACCCTCATTCTGTTGTAGAACTCATGCTCTATTTCCCAGATCTTATGTTTCACAATATATTTTAACAAATCAATTGACCAGATTGAAAAGTAAATTAAGTTCGGAGTTGAAAAATCATAACAATTTATTTTATATTTTAATTATGGCACATTCATTTTATCTCTTCATTTCACCATATCTCAGAGTATGGGGAAAGATAGAGGGAACTACTCAGACTTCATGAGAAAGATACGACAAAATACAAAAGAAAGTTTATACGACACTAAATAAACAAACAAACTTATATGGAACTCTTTCTCAAAGCAAATCCTCTGTAGCCTTTCCTTAGAAATGCAGGAAGAAGAACTCTCTCACTTTTCTCCTTCTCCTACACTCTTACAGAAAGTTTCACACTAAATCTCACCATAAAAACTCTAAACTTTGAAAGCAAAATCACTAATTGACTCCAATATGGTGGTGGAATGAAGATGGATTATGAAAATGTGGCGTGGTGGAACGTTGTGGAGCGAATAATGAACAAAGAAGAGCCCATTTTCTGATGAAATTCAGCCCCGAATAAAGCCTAAGGTCAGTTCTCCAAGAGGTGCCTCCAAAAACTCTTCTGAAATCATCCAAAAAAATTGAATCTTCTAGAAACGGTGTCTGAACCGCCTTTGGCGCCGTCTACGCTGAGTAAAAATTCTCCAGTTTTTAGTTGTTCTGCGCCGTCGGCGCTGATCTTGGCGCTGCCGGCGCTGAATATTTCTTCAAAAACGTCATTTTGACTCCAAATTTCATCCTTTTTTGCTTCTTTTTTGCTTTAAGCCCTAAAAATCAACAACTTGCAAGAAAACATAAAAATACCTTCTATTAAAGTGCAATATCACTAAAAATAAGTATAAAATATGAGTTTAAAAATGCATATTATTTCGGTGTATCAAAATCCCCCAAACTTACATGTTACTTGTCCTCAAGTAACTTCTCTACTACATAAAAATATAACTTATGGTAAAGAATTTGACTTTTAGACTTCCATATTTTAGTTCTCTAAACGTAATAGTTTAACCTAAGAAAAATTCAAAATAATTCTAGTTAATACTAAAGGTGTAAAGATATTCAGTAATTAAGTTTAAGGTTTTTGATCCTCTATTTCTTTCAAGAAAAATTACATTTATTTACATTAAAGTCACTTAGGAAATCATATGAAAAAGAACTTCATAAAACTTTATTAATAATTAAGTTAATATTCAAATCAAAAGTTTAAAAAATGTATCTAAATCCTTTTCCTTAAGTTGATTCAAGTGAAGCCAATTTTTAATTAGACATCTCCGTAAGCTTCTCCCCACATCTTTTCTTTTTCTTTTGTTTTTTATTTTCTTTTTTCTTTTCTTTTTGTGAGGATTACTATATCTGGATAACCTTTAATGATTTTGAACTTCACTATCCTCTTCATAAAGTTAAAAACTTTTTACATTTCTTCACTTAACAAATTTATATTAACTTAAAGATTTTATAAAGTTTAATTCTTTTCTTTTTACATGAATCTTTTAAGATTTTTTAATATTTCAAAAATAAAAATTTTCTTTACTAAAAATAGAAAAACATAGTCTTATTCTCTTTTACAAAATATCTTAGCCCCTAGAATTAATCTTTATAATTGAAAATTTTTACTTAAATTTACTAAATATTTAGAAACATAAATATAGTTATCTAGAGTTAACCCTTAATACCAAAGGTCATGTTAGCTTTAAAATTTTGAAAATTTAGTTAAGTGAGCACAAATAAAATTAATTTCTTTCTCTCTTTCTCAAAATGATTTTTCTTCTTCCCCCCAAACTTAAATTTTTAAAAGAATTTTTTTTCATGAAGAACTTTAAAAATGAAGGGTGAAAGAAAGCATTATTTACATAAAAAAAAATTCATACCTATTTGAGATTCTTATTTTTGAACATAAATTTTGAAATACTGCAGGTGCTAATATGAAAACTACAATGCTAAAAACATTAAATTACACATAATACATATAAAATTTGTTGAGAAAGAGCTAATCACAATACATAACCGAAGTGCTGAAAATAAGAACAGAACTAAATTAAATTCTAAAAATGAAAACAGTTTTTCACAATATAATTTCACATAACATAACAACAGAGTCTCAACAACAACATAACACAAACAACATAATCACACAATACAAACCCATACAAATAAACAAACAAAAAGATCATCAGTCATCATCTTCCTTATCATCGACATCTAACTTCTGATGTTGATATGGAGTATAAGTAGGGTGAATAGGGAACTGAACTGTATGGTCACCCTTCAGATATCTCACTAAAGCATCATCATAAGTAGCATCATACTCAAATTTCTCGTGAATCAGATCATTAGTGAGCATTTCTAGCCTCCATATTCTGCATCCTATGATCCATCCTCAAAATATCTCCCTCTGAATCATCATCTTGTACAACAACTCCCTATTGCTGGGTCACTTAAAGTAGGCTCACGAAAAGTAAGGGTTCTATAACTAGAAGGAATATCCCTGGCCTATCTTCCAGATCTCCAATTGATATGGGACTCATAAGTCTTGATGTTGGCAGGCCCAATTGGTCTCTGAGGCTCAATCCTCTCCTCATCAGATCTGAAATCAACTCCTTCATTCTCACAAATTGTGTAAATGAGAGCAGGGTGTGCCAATCCACTAGTGGTCTCTCTCAGAGCAATAGATTGAATGTTCATATAAATGATAGAGCCTACATTTATATCCATCACTTGCTGGTCACTTCACTATGATGGTTTGTTGGAATCATCCTCCCAGAAATAAAATAATTTCAGACCTTAGAAACTAAATTTAACATAGAAAGGGGAAAGTTAACTTTAACTTCATTCTTTATTTTCCAAGACCCTTTCTCACTAGTTATAAAAAAAGTAACTTCATCTAAGGCTTGATCTGTAGCAGAAAACAAATGATACTGACATCTATAAACATCTTTTAATTGATAAAACTCATTGATTTTTCTTGGAGTAAACTCCACCTTTTTTCCTCGAACAAAAATAAAATCATCAGAAGCCTCAGGAAGGTTGGCATATTATTCCATCACAATCCCAACTATCACATCAGCAGTAAAATAATAGAAAATTTTCCACTGCCGAGCGATAATCAATCATTTAACTTCTCCTCCTAGATTTTTAAAACCTTGGCCTTGAATCACTTTTTTATTTTCTTGAAGACTATGAAATTGAGCACTGTGTCACCTCCCAGAGGAGCCCTTACGAGAGGTGGGCAGCCTAGGACTTAAATACTGCTTTTCGACCCTACACCTAGCCGATGTGGGACTATTTGTCTGTGACATTCTCCTCCACCCAATCACGTGACGCCCTTGTCATGGATGGGCTCCACCGAGGGTCCTACTGGACCATGGAGAGTCCACACACCTGCCAGACAGTAATCTGCTCTGATACCACTTGTCACCTCTCAAAAGAGCCCTTAAGAGAGGTGGGCAGCCCAGGACTTAAATACTGCTTTTCGGCCCTACACCCTAGCCGATGTGGGATTATTTGTCCGTGACAACTGGCTCTAAAGCTAATAAAACTTTTCTTGTTATATTCTACTTTCCTTTTGCTTGATCTAGGTGCCATAGGAAATCTATAAAAATTTGAAAAAAAATCCGAATAAATCCAAAATTTCTGAAAATCAAAATGTAAATCACTTTAAACTTAAATCCACTAAGNAAGAGAGGTGGGTAGCCCAGGACTTAAATACTGCTTTTCGGCCCTACACCTAGCCGATGTGGGACTATTTGTCCGTGACAACTGGCTCTGAAGATAATAAACCTTTTCTCGTTATATTCTACTTTCCTTTTGCTTGATCTAGGTGCCATAGGAAATCTATAAAAAATTTAAAAAAAATCCGAATAAATCCAAAATTTCTGAAAATCAAAATGTAAATCACTTTAAACTTAAATCCACTAAGTAAGAGTTTCTTCACCAAAGCATCTTCTCAAAATTTCTCAAAAAAAATTTAAAATTTTGGATCTAGTCAATGTGAGAAAAATCTTTGGTGAAAATAAAAAACTTTTACTTTAAAGTGTAGCTCTTACCTAGAGAAGATGAAATCCGATGTTCCTTTGCCTCTAAATCATCTCAAATCCACCCAAAATCAAGCTTTAGGTGCAAAATCAAAGGTTGAAGGTGACTTAATGGGTAAAAATGGAGGTTTGCGGCGAAAATTGTGAATTAAAGGGTTAATTCATTGCTCTCGGGTCGAAGGCACCGTCAGCGCCAATGCCAGCACCGTCGGCGCCAATGCCAGCGCCGTCGGCGCTGAGGGGCCGAAATTCACTGTTTTGATTTTCAAATTTTCAATTTCCTTTCAATTTTCTCCAAACTTTTTAGTATTTTTAAACAAAAAATTTTATCTAAATTTTTAAATATACATTTCACAAATAATCATTTTCACAAACAACAATAAACTGTCTATTATATATGAAAATACACTTTTTACAAACACATTTCACAAATCACAAATTCATACCTATTAAGGAAAATAATTATAAATCAGCATTGAAATCAAGCCACAACACTAAACGCTGACACAAAAATATACACATAATCAAAGTTTAGAATTCTAAAGCAAAAAGAAACCAAATCAAACCTAACCAAATCCACAATATTACACTAAATACATAAATAATTTTAAGCAAGTAGAGAATTCACTCAGTGCTTTCACCTTCTCTAATATCTCCCATAGATTGGTAATGAACATATAGGTTGTATAAGGAATGGTACGGGAATTAATCTGTCAAATTTTCTTCGATCCACCCCTTTTATTTAAACATCTGAACTAATCCTGCTTCAAAAAATTCCAGTGTGATAAAATTTCTCTTTCATTCTCCAATCTAAGTGATAAAAAAAGGTACTTGAGATCTCCCGCTGCATTCATAATACTCTAAAGTTCTCATTCAAATTTCTTCAATTTCTTCACTAAAGCAAGAAAACTTCCAACTGTTTGTGGCATTAATGGAGTTGAAGCATGTGAAGAATGATCTATAATAGCATTTAGTGCTTCATTTCCATTACCAACAAACAGATCAGCAATAGGGATCATGGGCTCCCATGGTAGTAAAACTTTTTCTCAATTTTCATATGGCACTTGGGATTGACCGCAAATCAAAAAAATGTAGAAGGATGCCCAAGTCCATAAATTTGCCCATTCATAATGATTCCCATCACAAATTTAAATATAATTAAACTTATATCAATAGGTTTCTCCATTTGAATACAGTAGTTTAAAATAGCACTCTCCTTAGTGACTCTACTGATCTTCATAGTGGGATTAATTTTGCACAAATAAAAAAATGCCACTGCTTCGAAATTGGACTAAGCGATGAAGCAGGAAAACTAATATATCCTTCATCTTGTACTTACCACATATCACTTTCATCCGTCATAAAATTATAAATATCTTGCATCAAATCTTGCGTAGGAATGAAATTTGCATAATGACAGGATGGAACATTTTCTGTCATATAAAATTTATTAATCCTCACAGGAGTAAATGGTACAACATTACCTCGTACGAAGATAACTCCTTGGGTAATTCCATGTAGATTTGCACAGAACCCCTTCACTACAGGTACAACAACCGCAGCGGTAGTGTAACACAAAACTTCCCATTGCCTTTGCAGAATAATTTTGTTAACTGGAGCACTTGGATTGACCAACCCATGATTAAAAAATCCTATTTCCTTGATCAATATCTTCTTCGTAATAACTTTATCGTATAATCTCTACACGTTGAAACTAAAAAAATTTCTTCTATTGAAAACTTCATACCTTGAAGTATTTCTAGAATTAGAAGCCATGAAATCCGAAAATGGAAAGTTTCAAGGAGTCCTAGGTAGTTTTTAAGACTTTAAAAACACCTCCGGGCATTTATTATGGAGAAAAATCCCTCCAAAAGTCGCAGGAACCATCTAACCGCTCTCGGCGTCGCCGACGCTCCCGATGGGCAATACCGACGCTGAGATTCATTTTCTTGGGCGCCGTCGGCGCCAGTGGCCAAATTTTTGTNCATCTCTCAAAAAAATTTTAAAATTTTGGATTCAGTCAATGTGAGAAAAATCTTTGGTGAAAATAAAAAACTTTTACTTTAAAGTGTAGCTCTTACATAGAGAAGATGAAATCCGATGTTCCTTTGCCTCTAAATCATCTCAAATCCACCAAAAATCAAGCTTTAGGTACAAAATCAAAGGTTGAAGGTGACATAAGGGGTAAAAATGTAGGTTTGCGGTGAAAATCGTGAATTAAAGGGTTAATTCATTGCTCTCGGGTCGAAGGCACCGTCGGCCCCAATGTCAGCGCCGTCGACGCTGAAGGACCGAAATTCACTATTTTGATTTTCAAATTTTCAATTTCCTTTCAATTTTCTCCAAACTTTTTAGTATTTTTAAACACAAAATTTATCTAAATTTTTAAATATACATTTCACAAATAATCATTTTCTAAAACAACAATAAACTGTCTATTATATATGAAAATACACTTTTTACAAACACATTTCACAAATCACAAATTCATACCTATTAAGGAAAATAATTATAAATCAGCATTGAAATCAAGCTATAACACTAAACACTGACACAAAAATATACACATAATCAAAGTTCAGAATTCTAAAGAAAAAAGAAACCAAATCAAACCTAACCAAATCCACACAATTACACTAAATACATAAATAATTTTAAGCAAGTAGAGAATTCACTCAGTGTTTTCACCTCCTCTAATATCTCCCATAGATTGGTAATGAACATATAGGTTGTAGAAGGAATGGTACGGGAATTGATCTGTAAAATTTTCTTCGTTCCACCCCTTTTATTTAAACATCCGAACTAATCCTGCTTCAAAAAATTCCAGTGTGATCAAATTTCTCTTTCATTCTCCAATCTAAGTGATAAAAAAGGTACTTGAGATCTCCCACTGCATTCATAATACTCTAAAGTTCTCATTCAAATTTCTTCAATTTCTTCACTAAAGCAAGTAAACTTCCAACTGTTTGTGGCATTAATGGAGTTGAAGCATGTGAAGAATGATCTATAATAGCATTTAGTGCTTCATTTCCATTACCAACATACTGATCAACAATAGGGATCATGGGCTCCCATGGTAGTA
Source organism: Phalaenopsis hybrid cultivar (assembly GCA_002079205.1). Classification (NCBI taxonomy): domain Eukaryota; kingdom Viridiplantae; phylum Streptophyta; class Magnoliopsida; order Asparagales; family Orchidaceae; genus Phalaenopsis; species Phalaenopsis hybrid cultivar. The sequence continues at coordinate 13,864 of JXCR01139340.1, forward strand.
AAACCTTTTCCCAATTTTCATATGGCACTTGGGATTGATCGCAAATCAAAAAAATTGTAGAAGGATGCCCAAGTCCATAAATTGGCCCATTCATAATGATTCCCATCACAAATTTAAATATAATTGAACTTATATCAATAGGTTTCTCCATTTGAATACAATAGTTTAAAATAACACTCTCCTTAGTGACTCTACTGATCTTCATAGTAGGGAGTAATTTTGCACAAATAAAAAAATGCCACTGCTTCGAAATTGGACTAAGTGATGAAGCAGGAAAACTAATATATCCTTCATCTCGTACTTACCACATATCACTTTCATCCGTCAGAAAATTATAAATATCTTGCATCAAATCTTGCGTAGGAATGAAATTTGCATAATGATAGGATGAAACATTTTCTGTCATATAAAATTTATTAATCCTCACAGGAGTAAATGGTACAACATTACCTCATACGAAGACAACTCCTTGAGTAATTCCATGTAGATTTGCACAGAACCCCTTCACTACAGGTACAACCACCGCAGCGGTAGTGTAACACAGAACTTCCCATCGCCTTTGCAGAATAATCTTGTTAACTGGAGCACTTGGATTGACCAACCCATGATTAAAAAATCCTCTTTCCTTGATCAATCTCTTCTTCGTAATAACTTTATCGTATAATCTCTACACGTTGAAACTAATAAACTTTCTTCTATTGAAAACTTCATACCTTAAAGTATTTCTAGAATTAGAAGCCATGAAATCCAAAAATGGAAAGTTTCAAGGCGTCCTAGATAGTTTTTAAGACTTTAAAAACACCTCCCGACATTTATTATGGAGCAAAATCCCCCCAAAAGTCGCAGGAACCATCTAACCGCTCTCGGCATCGCCGACGCTTTAGATGGGCAATACCGGCGCTGAGATTCGTTTTCTTGGGCGTCGTCGGCGCCAGTGGCCAAATTTTTGTGATTTAAATTTTTCGTTCTATTAGATTCCAACATTTATTCCAATATCAATATTGGATATAATTATAATAAATGCAACTGTGTAGGATTATTATCTACTAATATATAAGACACTTAACAAACTAAATAGTAATACATGCCATATAAGTATGGGTTGCCTCCCACAAAGAGCTTGGTTTAACGTCGTCAGCCCGACATACCATTTGTTTAGTTGGGTTGATTTAACATTAAATCTTCTTTAAATTGAGATACATGTCCTTCATAATAGTGTTTCAAACGATGCCAATTAACTTTAAATATCTTTTCAGTGTTAGGATCTTTAATCACAATAGTTTCATAATGATAAACTTTAATCACTTTAAATGGTCCTTTCCATTTGGATTTCAGTTTTCCTATAAAAAATCTCAATCTTGTATTATATAATAGAACTTCTTGTACAAGTTCAAATTTCTTCTGAATAATCTTTCTATCAGGCCATATTTTCATTTTTCTTTATAGATTTTTTGCATTATCATATGCTTCATTTCTAATCTCCTCAAGTTCATTGAGTTGCAATAATCTTTTCTCACCAGCACCTTTTAGATTATAATTAAATTCTTTAATAGCCCAAAATGCTTTATACTCTAATTTTATAGGTAAGAGGCATGTTTTTCCAAATATTAGTCTGTATAGGGACATTCCAATAGGAGTCTTATAAGTAGTCCTTTTTGCCCATAATGCTGTATCAAGTCTAGCAGACCAATCCAATTTATAAGGATTTACAGCTTTTTCTAAAATGTGTTTAATTTCACAATTTGATATTTCTGCTAGACCACTAATCTATGCATAATATCATACTTCTTAATTAGTTTTTTAATTCTCTTATTCCTTAAATGAGATCCTCCATCAGTAATAATTACTCTCGATATTCCATATATTGTAAAAATAATTTTAATTAAAATTTTAGAAACACTCCTAGCATCAAATTTAGGTACAATAATAGCTTCAATCCATTTGGACATATAATCAACAACAAGTAATATATATAAGTTTCCAAATACAACAGCTTCAATCCATTTAGACATATAATCAACAACAAGTAATATATATAAGTTTCCAAATGAAGGATTCAATCCATTTGGACATATAATCAACAACAAGTAATATATATAAATTCTCAAATGAAGGCATATAAAATCTAATCTCCACACATAAAAAATTTCAACTTCCAATGTGTAATTTAGAGACATTTCATTTCTTCTAGATATATTTTCAACACGTTGACATCTATCGCATGTTTTAATATATTCATTAACATCATTAAAAATAGTAGGCCAATAAAATCCAGCTTGTAAAAATTTATATGCATTTCTATATGTTTTGAAATGTTCTCCAAATTCAGAATCATGACATCTTTCAATTAGCTGTTGAGTTTTTTCATAAGGTGCATATATTCTAATAATTAGATCTTTACATTATTTATATAAATATGGGTCATCCCAAAAATAGTCTTTTGAATCATATATAATTTTCTTTAATTGTTGATTTTTTATATCAGGTGGTAGAATATCACTTACAATTTAATTTACTGTATCAGCATACCATGTACATTCATTTCATCAATACTATATAATTGTTCATCAGGGAAATTCTCTAAAATTTTATTTACAAAATTAGTTAATGTTTCTATTTCTATTCTAGACAAATGATCAGCTATTTGATTATCATTTCTTATTCTATCAATCATGATAAAATCAAATTCTTGCAATAAAAGTATCCATCTAACTAATCTTGATTTAACATGCTTCTTTTGCATTAAATATTTAATAGCAGAATGATCTGTATGCACTATACATTAGTTCCAATTAAATAAGGGCTAAATTTATCAAAGGCATAAACAATAGCTAATAACTCTCTTTCATTAGTAGTATAATTAATTTGAGCTTCATTTAGAGTCTTACTACCATAATATATAACTTAAAAAACTTTGTCATGCCTTTGTCATAATACAACCCCAATAGCATAATCACTAACATCACACATTATTTCAAATGATTTCTCTCAGTTAGGTGGTACTATTATAGGTGCAGTGACTAATTTTTTCTTTAATAATTCAAATGCTTTTATGTATTCTTCATTAAAATCAAATTTTCTATCTTTTTCTAAAAGTTGGCATAGAGACTTAGTTATTTTTGAAAAAAATTTTATGTAGCGCCTGTAAAAACCAACATATCCTAGAAAACTTCTCACACCTTTAACACTAGTGGGCGATGGTAATTTTTCTATAACTTGAATTTTTGTAGGATCTACCTCCATGCCTTTTTCAAAAATTTTATACCCGAGCACAATACCTCCTGCAACAATAAATTGATATTTTTCCCAATTTAATACTAAACTGACTTTTTCACATACTTTCAGAACTTTTTCTAAATTATTAAGGCATAATTCAAATGAAGTCCCAAATATAGAAAAATCATCCATAAACACTTCTATTCCATGTTCTATAAAATTACTAAAAATTGACATCATATATCTTTGAAATATTGCAGGTGCACTGCATAGTCCAAAAGACATTCTACGAAAAGCAAATGTTCCATATGTCCTTGTAAATGTTTTTTTCTCTTGATCCTCTAGAGCAATTGGAATTTGGTGATAGCCGGTATATCCATCTAAAAAGCAATAATACTTATTCTTTGCCAATCTATCCAACATTTGGTCTAGAAAGAGTAAAGGAAAGTGATCTTTTATAGTGGCCATATTTACTTTTCCATAGTCAATGTAAATTTGCCAACCAGTTACTTATTTTATTGGTACTAATTCATTGTCCTCATTTTCTTCAACAGTCACTCCTCCTTTCTTCGAAACACGGTGAATTGAGCTTACCCAAGCACTATCTGAAATAGGATATATAATTCCAGCATCTAACCATTTTAAAATATTTTTTAACAACTTCTTTCATTATTGGGTTTAATCTTCTCTGAGGATCAGCTTTAGGTTCATATTGTTCATCTAAAAAAAATTTTGTGCATACAAATTGAATGACTAATTCCTTTAATATCCGCTAAAGTCCATCCAAAAGCCTTTTTATACTTTTTCAACATTTCTATTAACTTTTTTTTTTGAATCTCAGTTAACTCGGAAGATATAATAACTAGCAATGTAGTTGACCCTCATAGAAATACATACTTTAAATGAGCATGTAATATCTTTAATTCAAGTTGAGGTGGTTTAATACTTGAAGGGATAAGATTTTTACTATCATTTTCCAACAAACATTTCAAATTTTTCCTGAATATAATCCAAATCTTCTTCTTTAATTTCATCTTCATTCTAAAAAATTTCTACTTGCTTAAATTTATCTTTGAATTCTTTCTTAAATTGTTCATTACTTAGATAATCAACTACTTCCATCCTGAAACATTCATTATCTTTTCCTATTGCAGGATATTTCATAGTTTTTGCTTATTAAATTTCACTTCTTGATCATTAACTCTCATTATTAATTCATCTTTTTGTAGCTTTTGTAATATTAAATTTTACTTCTTGATCATTAACTCTCATTATTAATTCTCCTTTTTGTACATCTATTACAGCTCTCCCTATTTCAAGAAATGGTCTCCCTAAAATAATAGGAATCTCTTTATCTTCCTCCATATCTAAACTCTTCCTATTGCAAGAAATGGTCTCCCTAAAATAATAGGAATCTCTTTATCTTCCTCCATACCCAATACTATAATGTCTATAGGGAAAATAAATTTATCTACTTTTACCAGTACATCCTCTATAACTCCTTTTGGATAAGTTATTTATCGGTCAGCTAACTGAAGAGTTACAGTAGTAGGGAATTTTCTCCCAAATCTAAACGTTTAAAATTTGATACGGGCATAAGATTGATACTCGCTCCTAAATCACAGAAAGCTTTTCCATAAAACTTTTCACCAATTGCATAAGATATAGTAAAACTACCATGATCTTTTAATTATGCAGGAATCTTTTTTTGAATAATAACACTACACTCTTCACTGAGTGCAACGATCTCATGATCTGTAAACTTTCTTTTGTTATTTAGTACATCCTTCATAAATTTCACATAACTTGCCATTTTTTCCAAAGCTTCAACAAAAGGAATATTTATTGTTAACTTCTTAAGGATTTCCAAAAATTTTGAAAATTGTTTATCTTTATTCTTCTACTTCAGTTTTTGAGGAAATAGAGGCAATGATTTTTTTGAAGGAATCTGTGTTTGTTCATTTTCCTGTTGATCATTTTTCATTTCTTCCTTCTCTTCATCAAATTCAGTTTGTCTTTAGATTATTGTTTCAATTTCTTTTTCACTTTGTAATTGAATAACTTTAATTTACTCTATATTTTCATCTTTTAGATTAACTTCCACAGTACTCGGAAGGATTCCATAAGGTCTATTACTAAGTGCAGTACCAATATGTCCTAATTGATTTTCAATATTTCTAATATCAACCCCTTGATTCTGTATTTGATTTCTCATCATCACTTCTTACATCGTCAACTTCTTTTCCTTAACTTGTGGGTTAGGATTGCAGTTAAATCCTGGAGGATAATAAGTTCAAAATTAGGATTTCCTTGATTTTTTATATTTACAGATGGATTCACCAAATTATTATAATTATTCCAACAAATATTATGGCCCCCTCTGTTATAATGAAAGTTACCATTCAGGAAGTTCAGGAGCCATCAGCTAAGTTCAGTCTGAACTATCCTTAAGATTTCCCTTCTTAAAAATAAATAAAAACTATTGCCCTAGCACCTGCTAAGCCTGTTGTTCCCTCTTCTGCTAAGAGAAAAGAGGTCATGATCGTTGAAGATACAACCGAAGGATTCACCATCCCACCATCAGTGTTTAAAATTGGATCAAGTTTGAAGTCTGCACCATTAACTTTGTCGCAAAGAAGAAACCCTAGCCGAATGGTCTGGAGGGTCGCTAAAGCCCAGATTTCTAAAGAAATGTCTATTGATGAAATTCCTCATCATGAGGAACTAGGATTACCCAAAACCTATCCACTTCTGTGAGGGAGTAGGTTTCATCCCTTAATGGACACCAATGGGTACGAAAGTAACCAGAAGATTGCTGTTACTTTACCGGTACCTCGTGGAAATGATGGGGAGAGGAAGAAGCTCACTCCTATCGTCCAAATCAGTACAATATTCTAGAGACTAGCTGCCAAAGAGGGTTGCTCAGTCTGTAAATTACATAAACGACTGGGTGATGCAGGCGTATTTAGTGTGTAAATTTTGCAAATATTTTTCAATTTTACAAAATTACACACGACAGATATATAATAAATATGTAATATAATTCTAACAAAAATACCTTTTATGAAAATAATTTATCTTTTAAAACTCTTTTTAAATTGCCAAATCTCCATTAAAATCAACGCAAGTATATGTATCACTCAAGTAATAAAGGGCTCTAATGGAGTCCTAGATATTGACCCTATAGTGAAGTTGGAAAATCCTTTAAATAAGTTTTTGAAATTATTTTAAAATTAAAAATGCAAAAACAAGGTAAAGTGTGAAGTTTGAATATTAACTATTAAGGTAAATGCTATATAAAATGCAGTTGAAAAACAAAATTAACTAATTAAGAACTAACTCTTAAAAAGTAAAATTACGAAAATTAAACAAAGTTTTTGTTTTGAAGAAAAGTTCAAATTTAAGAAAACATCCTTTCCATTTATAATGAGTATATGGATTATGAAGAAATCTAAATCATTTGAAAATATATTTAAAAATTATTTTGTGCCAAATAGGAGCAATCATATTCTTTTCCGTCTTCTGAGTGTTATAAAGAATATTGACTAATCCAGAGTTTGGTCCCTAATTATGTGGTTAGGCTGGGAGGATACCGACTGCCACTCTAGGGCTCCCACTACTCCCTCACCTGAGGGATAACAATCTCACATCAATTTCCACTCAAATTGGACCAAATTGGGGATTTTAATCTATCAACCCATTATCTCCAATTCTGCATCCAACAAATTGTATTTCCTTATTTATCTACACCCAATCCCATGGATGACATACTCTCCCATGCAATCAAATGTGAATCTCCCTATGTTGTAGAAATCATAACGTTTTTTAGAACATATGTTTCTTGACAAGTTTTAATATTTCAATTAGCCTGATAAAAAAGTAAATGAAGATCGGAGTTCAAATCATCACAAATTATTAACATTTAAAACAGTAGAAAACAAAATCAATTCTTCACAAAACCATACCTTAAAGTAGGGAGAAGGATAAAGAAGACTACTCAGAATTCATGAGAAGAATACCACAAAACACGAATTTTATATATAAAAATAAGTTCACAAAGTAAAAGAAAAAAAAAACACAACTTATCTCACAATCCTTCCAAAGAAAATCCCTAGATGTTCTCTCTAAGACTTTCTCTCTTTACAATCCCACTCAATTCTCTCTTAGAAGTGTAATGAAGAAGAAATCTCTCACCTTCCCTCTCCTCTTACAACCTTAGAAGAAAATCTCCTTTTCTCTCCTCTTGCCTCTCACGCTAAATTTCTCTCTCTCTCCCTTTCTCATCTCTCTTTTCTATTTTTGGGTTGCCTCCTTTGGAAAGAATTCCAAATTCTCTCCAAAATTTTCTCTTAAAAGTCAACTCTTTTGAATTCAAAAGATATGTCATTTGATCCAAGAGACATATCCTTTCATAAAAGAACCTTCCAAAGTGTCTAGATGCATTGAATTACTCCAATAGGTGTGCAAAATAGGTGTCCACTTGAACATTCGTGCAAAATTCATCTCGAACTGCCTTAATTTGCGAAAGGTCTTCTCTGGAGCATCATGCACAGATCTAGTGCATCATGCTCCAATTCTCTATCAAATGACGCAACATACGCTAATTTGGCGCATCATGCGTCAGAATCCTAAAATTCACTGTTTTGGCTCCAAATTTTGTCCTTTTTACCATTTTTGCTCCAAATACCAAAAAATGATATACCTGCAACAAAAACATAAAAATACCTTGTTTTAAACTGCAATATAAAAAAAAAGAAGCATAAAATATGTGCTTAAAATAGTTTATTATTTTAGTGTATCAAAATCCCCCAAACATAAATGTTACTTGTCCTCAAGTGACACTTTTATTACATAAAGGCTTATGACTTAGGATAGAGATTAACTTATAACTTCTATACTTTAGTTCAATAAATAAAATAGTAAAATTTAAGAAAAACCTTTAATAACTTAAATTCAAATTATAAGTCTCAGAATACTTAGTAATCAAATTTAAGATAATTGAATATCTATTCATTTCAAGAAGAATTACAATTTGTCATATTAAGGACATATAGAACATTCATATGAAAAAGAGCTTCATGAAAACTTTACTAGGAATGCTAATAATACTCCAATATAAGTTTAGAAAATGCAATAAAGCTCCTTTCTTAAGTTGATTCAAATGAAGCCAATTTTTTATTAGGCATTTCCCCAAGCTTCTCCTCACTTATTTTTCTTTTCTTTTTCTTTTTCTTTTTTTGTTCTATTTTTTTTTCTTTTCTTTTAGGATTTTTTCAATCCCTTCTTTTCTTTTTCTTTTTCTTTTCCAAGTGAGGATTACTATATCTGGATAGCCTTTAATGATTTTGAACTTCACTATCCTCTTCTTAAAGTTAAAACTCTATACCTTTATTCACTTTATAAATTCATATTAGTTTATGATTTTTCATAGTCTCATTCTTTTCTTCTTACATGAAAATCTAAAATTCTTAACACTTCAAAAACACAACTTACTTTACTTTAAATAGAAAAAAATATTATTATTTTATCATACCAAATATCTTTAACTTTAGATTGACCTTCATTATTAAAAACTTTTTACCTAAATTTACCACAATATTCATAAACAGAATTATAGTCATTTAAAGTTAAATTTTAATATCTCGGGCCATGTTAAATAAATTTTTAAAAATATAGTTAATTGAGTACAAATAAAATTTAGTTTACTTATTTTCAAAATAAATTTTTCTTTCCCCAAACAGAAGTTTTTAAGTGATTTTTAAAATATTTTTAGTATAAAATTTTGTGGGTGAAAGAAAACAGTAAATGCTTGAAAATAAAAACTGACCTGTAAAGGATTTCTGACTATGAAATTGGGATCTAGTATACTGCAGTACTAACTGTAAAACTACTTACAAGCTTTAAAGAATTACATAAAAAATAATTTGCTCTAAAGAACTTGTTGAGAATTAAAAGCAAAAAAAAAATAAAAGCTGGAAAACTAAACTGAAAATATAGAAAAAGTGAAAGTTTACTGTTACTATTACAGATTCAGTTCACAACACAACATAAAGTTTGTACTGCAACAAGTTCCAAGTAAAAGTACATCACAATACACTCATAAATAACAAACAAACATCAAAACACACTAAACTAAACTCATAAAAATCAATTCTCATCTCCTTACTCATCATCATCAGAATCTTCTTCTTCTTCTTCTTCTTCTTCATCATCATTAGGAACAAGAGCATAAGGAGTGAAACTGGGGCAAGCAGGAAAGTCCACATTAGGTTCACCCCTAAGATGTTATACCATAGCATTTTCAAAATCAATATCATGTTAAAATCTCCTCTACAGATATTCATCATTAAAAGCATTTACTTCTTCTATCTCTCCTAACTGAGTTTAAATATTAATTATGTCCATTTGTTGAATCATCAGTTGGTCCATAATACTTTCAAGTGATGTAGATCGAGAAGTAGATGCCTCTGCAATAGATGTAGAGGGTCTATATCTTCTTCTACCTCTAGATTCAACAAATGATTCCACTCTTTGAATCATATGCCTCCCAATCAAATTCGGTGGCTGTAATATTTCTTCATTTCTATGAGATTCTACTCCTGCTTATTCATAGAGATTGAAAAATTAGGGCAGGGTATCCCAAACCACCAACAGTAGAACTACCCACTATACTTTGAGCTATAAGTGCATCAACATCTATTTCTTTCATGTTCTGATTGCAATAGTTTAATACAGCTCTATCTTTTGTAAAATTATGCAAATGATTTGTTGGCAACAGTCTGACAGAAATGAACTGGTGCCACACTTTTGACTGAATAGTCAACATGGAAGCAGCGAAGTTAACTATATTGTTATTTTTAATCTTCTGCTCCCCTCTTCCATCAGTAAAAAATGCAATCACATAATTGAGTGATGAATAGGTCATCATGAATGGAGAATATTCATTGAAAAGTACACCCCTCAACCCATAAAAATTATTGATCCAATCTACAGTAAATTTAACTTGTTTACCTCTTATCAAGATCATATCTTCACTAGTGAACATCAGGTTTGCATAAAACTCCCAAACCATCATAACAATTGCTACGAAAGAGAAGTAGTAGAATCTTTCCCAGTTTCTGGCGATAATCAGTCTCTTGATCTCACCACCCGGGTTTGCAAATGCCTGTTCTTGGATCATTCTTCTTGTCTTCATTTGAGTATTGTAATTGTGTTTGGCTTTGAAACTAACAAATCTTCATGCATCAAAATCTTCGGACGACCTTCCTCTCTTAACTCAGGGAGCCATTTGAAAATTCTATGAAAATCCAAATAAATTGCTAAATCAAAAATCTAACTCCTCAAGCAAGATTATTTGGTAAGAAACTTTTCACCATGAGTTTTCTTCAAAATTTTTCATCAAAAATCTCAAATTTAAGATCTCCAAAATTCATGGTGAAAATAAAAAAATTTTGAGTTAAAGTGAAGCTCTTACCAAGCGAAGAAGAAATCTATGGTTTTTAGTCTCCAAACCATTCTCTTCTGCCCACAATATGATGCCCTAGAACAAGGTCTTGAGGTAGGAGACGACTTAAACAACTAACATGGAGTTTGTCAGTAAAATTTTGTTCTTTTCTAGGCTATCTGGAGTGTTCAGACCTTTGAAGCATCATGCGCCAAGGCTCTGTAAATTGGCACATCATGAGTCAATCTGACACATCATGCGCTAGAAACTAAATTCACCAGATTTGAGTTTTTTGTGGAAATCTTCTCCGTAACGCTTTATGTCAACCTCTATTTGACTCAAATAAACTTTTATAAGCATAATTAAACACCACACTAACACTAAACTTTTACAAAAACACAAAACTCACATTTATATATAAAATCTGCGCTATTACAAACTAACATTTTTCAAGGCAACAAACATCAAATTCAGTGTTCTAAAGCAAACCAATATCGTAAGACTGAAATCTAAACATCTAAATTCAGAACATAAACATAGATAGAGTTCAACGATAGAAAGGAAATGCAATCCTACATAACAAAATAACTAAAACAATTAATACTAAATAGAAGTTCCATGCATAAATTGTGTTTAAACATCTTCTTTAGTATTGTCCTCCTGGATATCTCCCATAGATTGGTAGTGCACATACAAGTTGTAGAGGGGTCGAAATAGAAATTCATCAGTTGAATTTTTCTCCTCAATCCAAGAATGTTTCTTGAACATACGTACCAAACCATCTTCAATACACCTAGTATGTTTAAAATATTCTTTTAATCTCCAATCCAGATGATCCAACATTTCAGTAATATTCCCAATCACGTTCATGAGATTCTGCACCTTTTTTTTCAATCTTCTTGATCTTCTTCAAAAGTGCACTTGAGTTGTAGTAGGGCTGAACATGCGATGAATTTTGAGATTCTTGATCCATCAACTCATTAATATCATTTTCATCTCCCATTCCAATATAGTTGCAATAGACTTTTGGATCCATCGACTTCCAAGGAAGAAGCACTTTTTCCCAACCTTCATATGGTACTTGCTTTTGACTGCATAGTAGAAAAATAGTGGATGCATGTCCAAGTCCAGTTGCAAATCCATTGAAAATCAAACCCAAAACCGATTTTACAATAATAGCTCTAGCATCAATAGGTTTTCCAGTTTAATGCAGTAGTTTAGAATGGCACTCTCCTTAGTTACCATACTAATTTTTGTTGTAGGCAATAATTTCGATGCAATGAAGAAGTTTCAGGATTTAGAAGTACAATTTAACAATGATGATGAAAAACTTACATGTCCATCATATCTGGCCTCCAAATTCATATCTTCATCCGTAAGGTAGCAGTAGAGTTCATTCATACTATTTCTCGTAGGGGTAAAATTTGCATAATGGCAGATAGGCACATTCTCAGTCATAAACATCTCGTTTATTCTTGAAGGAGTGAACTGCACAAACCTACCTCACACATAGATCATTCCTTGGTTGATCCCATAAAGATTTGCCTAAAATTATTTTAGTACAAAAACAACAACAACAACAGTAGTGCAGCAAAGCACTTCCCACTGCCTCTGCGCAATAGTCTCTTCCACTCGAGTATTAAGCATGTTGAATCCTTGATTCACAAACTCCCTTTCTTTGACAAGCCTATTCTTTACTAGAACTCAATCATGTAATTTCTACTCATCATAATTGATGAACTTTCTCCGATTGAAAATTCCAAATCTAGCGGAGTTTTCAGAGTGGGAAGCCATAGGATTTGAAAAGTGGGGACTCTTCCTTCATTTCCGTCCTTAAAGGAGTCAGTTTTAGGAGTTATATGGAGAAGAAATTGCCAAAAATTACCATTTGACATGTTTTAATCATTTTTGGTACCGCAACACATCATGCGCCATCTCTCTAGAATTCGACGCATAATGCACCAGTTCCAAAAACTTTGTCATTTCGATTTCGACCCATTAATTTCTCAATTTTTTTATAAAATTAGGCAAATAAAGATGTTTCTAAATATTTTATCAAATACATGGACTTCATAAGAACCTAAACATAAATATAAGTGAAATATTTCAAATAAAACAAACTCAAAAGAAAACTAAACAACGATAAAAATGGATTGCCTCCAAAAAAGTGCTTGGTTTAATGTCGTTAGCCCAAAATGTCTAATATTATTCTAGTTGACCCAAAATTACATTCTCTTTAAGAGCTGGTATTTTTCCATCAAAATATGATTTCAATCTATGCCCATTCACTTTAAATATTCTTCCATTCTTGGGGTCTTCAATATTAACTGCCCTATAGGGATAGACTGTTATAACTCTGAATGTTCCTTTCCCCCTAGACTTCAATTTTCAAGAAAATAATTCCAATCATGTATTATATAATAAAAATTCCTATTTAGGTTCAAATTTTCTTTTTATTATCTTTCGATCATGTCATTCTTTCATCTTTTTCTTATAAATCCTAAGATTATCTTAAGATTCATTCCTAATTTTCTAAAGTTCATTCAATTGCAATAATTTTTCTCACCAGTATCATTAAAATTAAAATTGAATTCTTTTATCACCCAATAACCTTTATGCTCCAATTTAACTAGTAAGTGACGAGTCTTGCCAGAAATTTATCTATACGAGAACATTCCTATAGATGTCTTATATGTTGTCTTGCATACCCATAATGAAGTATCTAATCTAACAAACCAATCCATTTTATTAGCATTAACACTCTTTCCTAAAATTCTCTTAATTTCACGATTAGATACTTCTTCTAAACCACTAGTATGGGGATGATAAGTAGTTGCAATTTTATGCATTATATTACATTTTTCCGCTAATCTTACAATTGTTCAATTTTTAAAATGAGATTCTCCATCGGTAATGATTACTCTCAACATTCCATATCTTGTAAAAATATTTTTAATTAAAAATTTTGAAACACTCCGAGCATCACATTGAGGTAAAGCAATTGCTTCAATCTAATTTGAAACATAATCCACAACAATCAATATATATATATTTCTAAATGAAGGTATAAATGGTCCCATAAAATCCAATCCCCATGCATAAAAAATTTCAATTTCCAAATTAAAATTTATATGCATTTCATTTTTCTTTGAAATATTATCTGATCTTTGACACCGATCATATATATATATATATATAAACATCTCTAAATAGAGTACGCCAATAAAATCCAGATTTTAAAATTTTATGAATAGTTTTACCATTCCCAAAATGACCTCCAAATTCAAAATCATGACATTTTTTGATAATCTCCTAAATTTATCTATAAGGCACACATCTTCTCATTACAAAATCTTTGCATTGTTTATATAGATAAGGGTAATCCCAAAATATCATTTTGCATCATAAATGAATTTCTTTTTCTCTTGTTTTGTCTTCCCATAAGGTAAAATACCATTAACAATATAAATTACAATATCAACATACCACAATATTTCCTATCCTTTTATAACATAAAGTTGTTCATTAGGAAAAGTTTTGTTAATTTCTCTTTCCAAATCAAGTATTTCTTCTTGTTCTAGCTTAGACAGTTGATCAGCAATTTGATTATGAGTCCCTTAACTATCGACTATTACAAAATCAAACTCTTGCATAAGAAGTACCCATCTAATTAAACAGGGTTTAGCATCCTTCTTTTGCATCAAATATTTAATAGCCCAATGGTCAGTATGTGCAACACATTTAGCTCTAATCAGATATGACCTAAACTTATGAAAAGTGACAATGACTTTATATATGCTTAAAAATACAAGTATTTAATACTGCTGCTTAAAGATTTAATTCCTCAACAACTGCACCAAAAATTGACAACGGTTATAAATTTGATAAAGATGTATATATAAAATATTCAATAATGGTAAAATCACACTTATCAATGTAAGTATACGTATCACCTCAAGTAATACAGGGCTCTATTAGAGTCCTAGATATCGATCCCACAAGGAGTAATATTAGAGGTTACGAACTAAGATTTTAGAAAAGCAATACTTAATCACGACAATATAATTCAAATTGCTTATCTGTCACTAATAGACAATTGAAATAAATATGTAATTTTAATAACTTAAATAATTAAATCTACTAATAAAGTTTCTAATGTTAAATTCAATATATAAGAAAACATCATTCTTTTTGTCAAGAAATTAAAGTGAATGGATAAAGTGAATTAGTTCAAATTGTATTGTGCTAAATAGGAGCATACATATTTTTTTACCCTTTGGTCCAGGCATAAAGAACTTTGACTAATCTTATGCTCGTTTAGTGAATCTGCGGCTAATTTGGGAGGATACCGGCTCTCACTTCAAAGCTTCCACGTTCCCCCGCCTGAGTGCTAACATCTACACTTTAGCACCCAAACGATAGGACCGAATTGGGTATTTTAGCTTGTCACTCTAAAATCTCCAATTCTACGCCCGATAATTTTATTTTCTTATTTATTTGCACCCAACTTCCAAGNATCAGAATTTATATATAAAAGCAAAGTCATATAAACTACAACAAGTAAATAAGTTATCTCTAATTCTTCCCGAAGCAAACTCCTCAAAGGTCCTCTGAATCTCTTCTTTTCTTTACAGCACACAAAATTCTTCTTCAAAGTGACAAGGAGGAATAAATCTCTCACTTTTCCTCCACTCTTACAATCTCTCAAAGAATTCCTCACAATCTAACCCTAAATTGGACTCTCTACACACTACTCAAACTCTTGGACACTGTTCAATTCTTCAAACTCCTCGAACTTCCCCTCAATTTTTGGCCAAAATCTTCTTTTAAAGTCGTAGAAGAGTTTTTTCAAGAGTTGCCTACGCATTCCTCCCAAAATCATCCACATTCAATGCACCTTTTGAAATAATAGCCGATCTCGCCATCGGCGACCTTGAGGGCGCCATAGGCGGACCTTCTAAATTATTTATCTGGAGTCTCGGGAATATCTCATCATCGGGGTCGTTGGGCACGCCGTCGGCGCCCTAGTTCAATTCTTCATATTTTTGTCCTATTTGCTCCAAATTCGCTCCTTTTTGCATCTTTTTGCTCCAATGACCATAATTCATCATACCTGCAACAAAACATCAAAAATACCTTTCTTTAAAGTGCAATATCATAAAAAATTGTGTAAAATAGGTATGAAAATGTCAACATATTTTCCTTTGGTCAAAATCCCTCAAACTTAACTATTACTTGTCCTCAAGTAATTTTAGTACTATATAAAAGTTATGATCTAATGTAGTAAAGTTTTAATTCAGAAATACTATAAGTTTGATTTAAGTAAATACCATAGTGATAGTTTCAGAAAAAATTCAAGTGATTAAATTAACTCTGTAGCTACAAGATTATCTAGTCATAAAGTTTAAGAGTTCCAATTTTCTATTCATTTCAAGAATGACTATATGTTGTAATATCAAGTCACTTAGAATATTCAATACTCTTCTATTCATTTCAAGAATGACTATATGTTGCAATATTAAGTCACTTAGAATATTCAAATGATAAGAATTCATGAGAACACTACTAGTAAAAGATCTATTCCATAAATATAAGTTCAGGAATTTATTTAGGTTTTCCCTTTAGGTAGGTCCAGTGAAGAACACAACTAGTAAAGATGCTAATCCATAAATATGAGTTCAGGAATGTATTTAGGTTTTCCCTTTAGGTAGGTCTAATGAAGCTAATTTTTTATTAGGCATCTCTTCAAGCTTCTCCTCACTTTTATATTTTTTCTTTCTTTTATTTTCTTTTTTTCATTTGGATTGTTTTCAATCCTATATATTTTTTTTCTTTTAAGGGATTGTTGTCAATCCTTTCTTTTTCCTTTTCTAAGTGAGAATTACTATATATGGGCAGCCTTTAATGATTTTGAACATCACCTTTTTTTCCCTAAATTTGAAACTCAAAGCATTCCTTTATCTTATAAATATTTCATAGCTTTTACATCATTGAGCCCCAATCTTTTCTTCTCAAATGAATTTTCAGATTCTTAATACTTCAAAATATAGTTTATTTTACTTTAAATAGTTAACTATAATCTTATTCTCTTATACTAAATATCTTATATATTCTTAATACTTCAAAATATAGTTTCCTTTACTTTAAAAAGTTAACTATAGTCTTATTCGATATTTCATAGCTTTTACATCATTGAGCCCCAATCTTTTCTTCTCAAATGAATTTCCAGATTTAATTCATAGCTTTTACATCATTGAGCCCCAATCTTTTCTTCTCAAATGAATTTCTAAGATTCTTTTTATAGTTTTTACATCATTGAGCCCCAATCTTTTCTTCTCAAATGAATTTCCAGATTCTTAATATTTAAAAATATAGTTTCTTTTACTTTAAATAGTTAACTATACTCTTATTCTCTTATACTAAATACCTTAATCTACAAAATTAATTTTCATTACAAAAATATTCCTTTAAATCTACCATAATATTTAAATATTTACAAAATATAGTTATCTGAATTAAATTCACTACATAAAATCATATTAATAATTTTTGAAAATATTTAAATTCAGAACATCTAATAGTTAATCTTTTTCTTCCCTCCCCATACTTAAATTTTTCAATATGGAATGATATAGGTGGAAAGAAAAATTTTAAATATAAATCATACCTAATATATTCTTTAACAAAAATCTTTTCTTCTCAAATGAATTTTCAAGATTCTTAATATTTCAAAATATAGTGTCCTTTACTTTAAATAGTTAACTATACTTTTATTCTCTTATACTAAATATCTTAATCTACAAAGTATGGCATTTTCATCATTCTGAAATTTTTACAGTCCTTCTCCAAATTTCTACTTCTCCTGGTCTGTAACATTAGGAGCTTTCTATACATATAAATCATTAGAGAATTTGCTGGGTAATAAAATTTTGAAATAAGTACAAAACTAAACATTATACAAACATAATATTTCACTAACACATCCACAATACTAAACAAAAAAAATAATTACAATTAAAATGCAAAATAAAAATTACATCACATTACAATTTAACAAATTTCAACTACCACACCAAAAAATTATAAAAATAATTAAAAATATCCAATTACAACATAAAAATAAAAATGAAAGTACAAACACACAAACATCTATTTATATTACAAAAATTACAAAAATAAAAGTAAAAGTACATCAATTACTATCATATGTTAAAATCCCAAACTAAATCTTCCTCTCCTTGGTCAGTAGGTGGATTGGGTTGATACTGAGTATATCAGGGGCATTCAGGAAAAGTAACATCAGGCTCACCTTTGTGGTGCCGGGCCTGAGCTTCGTAGTAAGCTATCTCAAAATCAAAATGCCTTTGTAGGTACTCACTATCATAATCATGTCTACGTTCTAAACCCCCAATTCTTTCATTTATTAACTCAATAATCTTTCGCTGCAAGGTCAACTCATTCATTAAATCAGTCAGGGTAGGGGAACTAGAAGAAGGAATGTCATAACTAGTAGAGGGGATATCTCTACTAGTAGAAGGTTCTTGACTTCTACTCTCAGTTCTCCATTTTTCATGGGATTCATATTTCTTTAAATTAGCTTTTAGTTTTGAGTGAAGCTCTTACCAAGAGATGATCAAATCCGGTGTCTAAATTCTTTAAAATCATCCCCAAATCCAAGACCTTCAAGCCTTAGATCAAAATTTTTATTTTTAAGAGGAAGGGGATGATGAATAGTGGCGATTGACTGGCCAAAATCGCTGTTAAAAGTGTTTTTTTTGGATCTCACCATCGGCGGGGTCTTCAGTGTCGTCAGCGAGCTCTATTGAATTAATATCCTAAGTCTCGGGAAAAGTCCACTGTCGGCGGCGTCTAGGGCGCCGTCGGCAGGCTCTATTGAATTGGTTTAATTTTTCAGATTTTTGCAATTTCGATCAATCATTCTATACGTAATTTTTAACTGATTAAATGATGTACTAACATAAATAAATATTCACAACATAAAACATCACAATTATATAAAAATTCTAAGGGTTACAATACATGTTACACAACACACCTAAGTTTGTTATTTTCTCAACCTTAATACATCAATTCAGTGTCGTAATCCAAGCCACAACACTCAAAACGCTGAAAAAAAACATCCGATGATCAATCTAAACTATACAAAGATCTGAAAGCAAAATTTGAAAGCAAAGCAAACATAAAGTTCAAACCAAATTACACACATAGACATACAGGTAGCAAGGTAAGTCTACTGCTCTTCAGATTCAGTGCTTGTTTCTCCTTTGAGATCACCATTTATTGCACATGAACGAAGAGGTTATAGAAGGATCGGTATGGAAATTCTTCAATAGAGTAATCTTCTATCAATTTCATCTTTCTCATCAATGGTATCAAACTTCCTTCGATATGTCTAAAATGATCAGTAATGTTTTTTCATCCTCCAATCTAGATGATAAAAAAATCAGAGATATTATTAATTGCATTCATGATATTTTGTACCTCTTTCTTCAATTTCTTGATTCTGTGCAGGATCACTAGTGTCTTGTCTAGAACTAAAGGTTGAATAGGCAGTGAATTATGAGACGATTGATCCGCAATAATAATCATATCATTCTTATCTTCATTGCGTGAGAATCTCTCAGTTGGGTCCAAAGGCTTCAAAGATAGAAGTACCTTTTCCCAATTCTCATAAGATACTTGGAACTAACTGCAAAGTAAGAAAATTATGGAAGGATGTCCAAGCTCATAAGTTGATCCATGAACAATCAGGCCCAAAACAGACTTCACAATTATCGATCCAATATCGATCGGTAGTCCCATTTGGATGCAGTAATTCAGAATAACACTTTCCTTAGTAACTTTATCGATCCTCATCATTGGTAATAGTTTTGTAGAAATGAAGAAGTGCCAGTGCTTAGAAACGGGTTTTAGAAGTTTCACAGAAAAACTAACATACCCATTTTCTCTCATTTCCCAGTCTTCTGTTTCGTCCGTTAAATATTGGTAGATTTCATTCATCAGGTTTCTTGTCAGGATTAAGTTGGAATAATGGCAGACAAGAATGTTCTTGATCATATATAACTCATTGATCCACGTAGAAGTAAAAGTTATCCATCTACCTCGGACATAGACGACTCCCTGGTTGATTCCATGCAAATTAGCATAAAATTCCTTCACTACAGGAACAACTACGCTTTCTGTAGTGTAGCACAACACTTCCCATCTTCGC
>JXCR01139340.1:35603-148649 GCA_002079205.1 Phalaenopsis hybrid cultivar
TTCACATCATGAATGAATTTTCTTTGTTGTTGCAATGTCAGCATAGGTGACAAACTATCACTTACAATATAATTAACAATATCAACATACTATGGTATTTTCCACTTATTAATATTATAAAGTTGTTCATCAGGGAAACTATCTGTAATTTCATTATCATTGTCAGATAATTCATGATTTTCTAATCTCGACAAATGATCAGCAATTTTATTATCAGTTCCCTTTTTATCAATAACCATAAGATCAAATTCTTGCATCAAAAGTATCCATCTAATTAACCTTGGTTTGGCATCGTTCTTTTGCATCAGATATTTAATAGCAGAGTGATCAGTGTGCACAACAGATTTCATCCCAATTAAATAAGATCTAAATTTTTCTAAAGCATACACAATGGAGAGTAACTCTTTTTCAATAACAGTATAATTAATTTGAGCATCATTAAGAGTTTTACTAGCGTAGTATATAACTTTAAAAATCTTATCATACCTTTGTCAAAGAACAACTCCAATAGCATAATCACTAGCATCACACATTAGTTCAAATGGTTTCTCCGGGTTAGGTGAAACTATAATAGGGGCTATGATTAGTTTTTCTTTTATTAACTCAAAGGCATTTAAACAGTTTTTAGTAAATTCAAATTTCTTGTCCTTTTCTAAAAGTTGGCATAGAGGTTTAGTAATTTTTAAAAAATAATAAAACACCTGTAAAAACCAACATGTCCAAGAAAACTCCTAACCTCCCTTACATTAGCAGGAGGTGTTACTTCTTGTCCTTTTCTAAAAGTTGGCATAGAGGTTTAGTAATTTTTGAAAAATCTTTAATAAAGTCTGTAAAAACCAACATGTCCCAGAAAACTTCTAACTTCTCTTACACTAGTAGGAGGTGTTATCAACATGTCCAAGAAAAATCCTAACCTCTCTTACATTAGAAGGAGGTGTTAATTTGGATATAACTTAAATTTTTGCAGGATCTGCTTCCATACCATTTTCTGAAATTTTATGCCTAACACAATTCCTCCAGCAACCATAAGTTGACATTTCTCCCAATTTAGAACTAAATTAGTTCTTTCGCATAACTCCAAATCTTTTTCAAGATAATTTAAGCATGCGCCAAATGATGTTCCAAATACAGAGAAATCATCCATAAATACTTCCAATCCATCATCAGTTAACTTACTAAATATAGACACCATACATCTCTGGAAAGTTGCAGGTGCATTACATAATCCGAAAGGCATTTTTTGAAAAGCAAAAGTTCCAAAAGGACAAGTAAATGTTGTCTTTTCTTGATCCTCAGGAGCAATAGGAATTTGATGGTAACAGGTATATCCATCTAAAAAACAAAAATATTTGTGCCCATCAAGTCTATCTACTATTTGGTCTAAAAATGGTAAAGGGAAGTGATCTTTCCTAGTAGCAGTGTTTAATTTTATATAATCAATGCAAATACGCCACCCAATAACTTGTTTAATAGGTCTAAATTCATTATTCTCTTTTGTTTCAACAGTCACTCCTCCTTTCTTAGGAACACAATGAATTGGACTACCATGCACTATCTAAAATATGATATATAATTCCAGTGTCTAACCATTTCAAAATTTCCTTCTTAACCTGTTTGAAATAGGATATATAATTCCATTGTCCAACCATTTCAAAATTTCCTTCTTAACTACTTCTTTCATCATTGGTTTTAATCTCCTTTGTGGATCAACTCTTGGTTTATATTATTCATCTAATATAATTCTTTGCATACGGATCGAAGGACTGGTTCCCTTAATATCAACTAAGGTCCAACTAAAAGCTTTCTTATATCTTTTTAATGTATCCAAAAGTATTTGCTCTTGCAAATCATTTAATTATGAAGATATAATAACATGTAATGTAAATGAGTCTCCTAAAAATACATACTTCAAGTGACTAGGCAGAAGATATAATAATAGGTAATGTAGATGAGTCTCCTAAAAATACATACTTCAAGTGGCTAGGAAAAGATATAATAACAGGTAATGTAGATGAGTCTCCTAAAAACACATACTTCAAGTGGCTTGGCAATAACAGATAGTGTGATGAGTCTCCCAGAAACACATCAAGTGGTTAGGCAATATTTTCAACTCAAGTTCAGGTGATTTTATAATTGACGGAACTAGATATATCAGAATTTTCTGTAATATCCAGCATCTTAAATCTTCCCTGAATATAATTTAATTCTTCATTTTCTATTTTGTCCAAAATAACTTCATCACTGTCTTCAAATTGTTATTTCTCTTCAAAATGTTCTTTAAATTTTTCATTCAATAGATGTTCACTAATTTTCATGCAAAAACATTCATTATCGATCAATCATTCTATACGTAATTTTTAACTGATTAAATGATGTACTAACATAAATAAATATTCACAACATAAAACATCACAATTATATAAAAATTCTAAGGGTTACAATACATGTTACACAACACACCTAAGTTTGTTATTTTCTCAACCTTAATACATCAATTCAGTGTCGTAATCCAAGCCACAACACTCAAAACGCTGAAAAAAAACATCCGATGATCAATCTAAACTATACAAAGATCTGAAAGCAAAATTTGAAAGCAAAGCAAACATAAAGTTCAAACCAAATTACACACATAGACATACAGGTAGCAAGGTAAGTCTACTGCTCTTCAGATTCAGTGCTTGTTTCTCCTTTGAGATCACCATTTATTGCACATGAACGAAGAGGTTATAGAAGGATCGGTATGGAAATTCTTCAATAGAGTAATCTTCTATCAATTTCATCTTTCTCATCAATGGTATCAAACTTCCTTCGATATGTCTAAAATGATCAGTAATGTTTTTTCATCCTCCAATCTAGATGATAAAAAAATCAGAGATATTATTAATTGCATTCATGATATTTTGTACCTCTTTCTTCAATTTCTTGATTCTGTGCAGGATCACTAGTGTCTTGTCTAGAACTAAAGGTTGAATAGGCAGTGAATTATGAGACGATTGATCCGCAATAATAATCATATCATTCTTATCTTCATTGCGTGAGAATCTCTCAGTTGGGTCCAAAGGCTTCAAAGATAGAAGTACCTTTTCCCAATTCTCATAAGATACTTGGAACTAACTGCAAAGTAAGAAAATTATGGAAGGATGTCCAAGCTCATAAGTTGATCCATGAACAATCAGGCCCAAAACAGACTTCACAATTATCGATCCAATATCGATCGGTAGTCCCATTTGGATGCAGTAATTCAGAATAACACTTTCCTTAGTAACTTTATCGATCCTCATCATTGGTAATAGTTTTGTAGAAATGAAGAAGTGCCAGTGCTTAGAAACGGGTTTTAGAAGTTTCACAGAAAAACTAACATACCCATTTTCTCTCATTTCCCAGTCTTCTGTTTCGTCCGTTAAATATTGGTAGATTTCATTCATCAGGTTTCTTGTCAGGATTAAGTTGGAATAATGGCAGACAAGAATGTTCTTGATCATATATAACTCATTGATCCACGTAGAAGTAAAAGTTATCCATCTA
The DNA here is from genome assembly GCA_002079205.1 of Phalaenopsis hybrid cultivar. Lineage (NCBI taxonomy): Eukaryota > Viridiplantae > Streptophyta > Magnoliopsida > Asparagales > Orchidaceae > Phalaenopsis > Phalaenopsis hybrid cultivar. Next base: position 39,129 of record JXCR01139340.1, read on the forward strand.
CCTCGGACATAGACGACTCCCTGGTTGATTCCATGCAAATTAGCATAAAATTCCTTCACTACAGGAACAACTACGCTTTCTGTAGTGTAGCACAACACTTCCCATCTTCGCCGCACAATCATATCTTCAATTATTGTCAATAGATTATTCAATTCTCAATTTACGAATCCTCGTTCCTTGATTAATCTTTTCTTTGTCAGTACCTTGTTGAAGATTCATTGCGCTTCGGCACTAATGAACTTTTGCAGGTTAAACACTCGCAATCTATTATTTTTAGGGAAATTGGACGACATAGGGATGAATTTGGTGGAGTTTCACTTCATTTTTAGGGAAATACAAACTTAGGAATCGAATTTTGAAGTTTAAAAGGAGTAACTCCCGCCTAAAACCGCAAAAAATCGTCCATTCAAACTCTAGAAACCGTCATCCCGCCGGTCTCACCGTCGGCGGCGTCAATGGCGTCGATGGCGCCGTAGGCAAGCCTTTAGAATTTAATTGCCTGGACTCTTGGGAGAAACCCTCCATCGGCGGCGTCGATGGCGCCATCAGCGGCGTCAATGGTGCCATCAACAGTGTCGATGGCGCCATCGGCTCCTAAGGAAAAAATTGCACAGTTTTTCTTTGGTCCAATTGCATTCCAATTTTTTTTCTATGGATCTAATTTTTATGATGATTCAAGAGTAAATATGAGTAGTAGAGTTCAATACTACCAAAAACTAACTATAATTTCAAATAAAACTACTATAATCATAATAAAAATAAAGATAACTTAGGGTTGCCTCCCAAAAAGCATTTGGTTTAATGCCGTCAGCCCGACCTATTCAGATATTATTAATGTTGACTAATCATTAAAACCTCTTTAAAATTTGGTCTTTTACCCTCAAAATACTGTTTTAATCTATTTTCATTTACTTTAAATCTATTCTCAGTCTTTTGATCTTCAATTTCAACAGCTCCGTAAGTATAATTGTCCTAACCAACGAGACTTCAATTTTCCAGGAAATAACTTCAGCCTAGTATTGTAAAGTAAAACTTTTACTTTAAATCTATTTCATGTCTTCTGATCTTCAATTTCAACAGCTCCGTAAGTATAAACTTGAGATTTTCTGATCTTCAATTTCAACAGCTCCGTAAGTATAAACTTGAGTCACAGTAAAGGGTCCCTATCTTCTGATCTTCAATTTCAATAGCTCCGTAAGTATAAACTTGAGTCACAGTAAAGGGTCCCAAGAGACTTCAATTTGTAAGTATAAACTTGAGTCACAGTAAATGACCCTAACCAATGAGACTTCAATTTTCCAGGGAATAACTTCAGCCTAGTGTTGTAAAGAAAAACTTCTTGTCCAGGTTTAAAGTTCTTCTGGTTAATCTTTCGATTATGCCATAACTTTAGTTTCTCCTTATAATTTTGTTGTTATCATAAGATTCATTTCTTAATTCTTCTAATTCATTCAATTGTAATAATCTCTTCTCACCAACATCTTTGAAATTATAATTGATTTCTTTAATCACCTAATATGCTTTATGCTCCAACTCTACTGTTAAGTGATAAGTATTTCCAAAAATTAATTTGTAAGGAGTCATTCCAATAAGAGTTTTATAAGCAGTCCTGTAAGCCCATAATGCGGTATCCAGTCTAGTGGACCAATCTACTCTACTAGGGTTTACAGGCTTTTCAAGTATTTATTTTATCTCTTTATTAGAAACTTCGGCTAACCCACTGGTTTGAGGGTGATAGGAAGTAGAGATTCTATGAATAATATTAAACTTTTTTGCCAATCTATGAATGTTTTCATTCCTAAAAATTTTGAAACACTTTTAGCGTCACAATGAGGTAAAGCTTGTGCTTCAATCCACTTTGAGACATAGTCTACTACAATTAATATGTAGACGTTCCCAAATGAAGGAATAAATGGTTCAATGAAATCTAATGCCCAAACATTAAAGATCTCAACTTCTAACATGAAATTCAGAGGCATTTCATTTCTTCTAGATCCCATAAAATCTAATCCCTAAACGTCAAAGATCTCAACTTCTAACATGAAATTCAGAGGCATTTCATTTCTTCTAGATATATTCCCTACTCGTTGGTATTGATCACAAGTTTTTATGTATCTGTAAACATCTCTAAAGATAGTAGGCCAATAAAATCTAGCTTGTAAAATTTTAGAAGAAGTTTAATCAATCCCAAACTGTCCTCCAAATTCAGAATCATGACATTTCTGAATGATTAGATCAGTTTCTTCATAAGGTACACATCTTCTCNGTCATAATTTGGTTGCATGCATGCTTACAGATGAGGTTGCTAAATCGTTGCAGAGGCGGAAGATTAAAGAGGGCAATCGAATGATATTTGGGAGGTCTTGAAGTTGTTGTAGAGTCTCCTTTGTTATTTTACATTTTAACAAAACATAGGTATGAAGAAGTATGACATGGCCTGATACTGAGAGAGTCGCAATTGGCAGATACTCTTTTAGTGTTGGAATGTATCTATCCTTGCACCATCTTGCTTCCACTAGGAATGTCTTGAATAAATCTGCCCACTACATATCTTTATGACATCAGGATATTATAAGCATAAATATCAATTTTTGGGTGTTATTTATCACAATAAATAGGAAGATTTACGAACATACCACTTAGTTTAAACGTATTTTCATGTCTAACATCTAAAATTTAAATATCACGTGCATGTCATCTTATCTATGTATGAAAAAGTATATTTCATTTTTTAAACGTTAAGATGTTAATATAAATTTTTGATGTGATATACATTATTTGACATGTATAAATGCAAAAAACAAAAAAAAAGTTTGGTTGGGCATATAAATACATAGGAATTGGGTGGTATATATGTATGTAAATGCCCCAAATAAATAAGAATTTTATGGTATGTATGAAAATTTGTATTTATTTTCCAAGGTTTAAATTATATAGAAAGTGTATGCATGAGGAAATAAGAAATTAAAATACCGCTCTCTTAAGATATGACATGGCCTCCAATCTATCATTCAGCGAAAGTTGACTTGCTATCTCATTAATAATATCGTTGAGGGTAGAAAAACAAATCTTCATATAATCTGGAAGTTTTATCATATCTTTCATATCCCATCTAAATAGTTCATAAGAAAAAAAACACGTATATGAGAATGATTTAAAACAAGAAAAATATGTTGAAATAATAAAAAATGATATGTGAAAGAGAGAGAGAGAGAGAGACAAACCGGTCAATAATTTGGGTGAAGAGCTCAAGTTCTTCAAGGGAACCATATATATCATAAACATCATCAACAGTTGCAATCAACATGCCAACTTGAGTCAGTTTTTCTCGGCAAAATCCAGAATCAGGGCCATGGACTATTCCGACAACATAGAAGAAGCATTCTATAAGTCTATTTCTTGAGAAACTTAAAGTTTTTCCCAGATCCAATCTTGCCCACCAGCTATTAATTTCAAGGAAAATTAATATGAACGACAGTTAAATTTTAAAGTAAAAAAATTGTATTTTCATATCTAAAATCTAAACTTGAATTTTTGCATACATATATCACCAATTTTTTTGTAAATTCATATGTAACATCTAACATTCAACATTAAACTTTTACATAAATATCGTCTTACTTATTTATATTCTACTTTATGAAGTTAAAATTGTGATATTTCTGAATTGTTATGAATGATACGGATGAAATTAATGTAAGAAAAAAAAGTTAATTGTAAGAGAGAGGAATTGAGGGAGAAGTATATGGAAGGAAAAGTTTTTAGCTGTAAGGATGCCCAGTCGGAAGGAAAAATTATTCTATACGGATCGGACATCGCACACAAGTTGCGTGCGGTGTCCGATCCGGACCGTAAATCACCTGATCTACAGTCCTGATGTATTTCGGTGGGCCCCACCTAAAATTTTTTTCCTTTTTTTAAAAAACGGAAATAACCCTGACCGTAGATCACTGTAATCTACGGTCAGGATCGGATACCGCATGCGTATGCAATAATCTCTCCAGTCAGAAGAGAGGTGGGGCGGGTCCCTCTCTCTCTCTCCTCTCTCTCTCTCAATAACGATTTGATATGTTCTTAAATTCTTTTTTTGGTAGTTTTTTTTTTGTTAGAAAATATTTTGGTAGCTATTTTAATAATTTTGCATTAAAATAATAAAAATACTAATAATTGCGTACTTTATAACATTTTTTAATTCACGTTGATGAATGCATTGGACCTCGTTGAAATGGATCTTTGCGAGCTGCAGCAAAGCAGGGCTCATGCCATCTTCATCTTCATACATGTCTATATATACACGAGCTTCCATCCATGGCATCCTTCGATGTAGGGAAAGATCGAGAGCATGTTTCACAGCTCTTTCGATGCGGCCAACAGTTGAAATTAACTTCAGGTGCTTCACTGCAAACGATCTCGCAGCATCCATTTTTTTCTCGCCGTTAAAAGCCATATCAGAAGCATTGTATAAGCTCAGCAGCTCATCAGCATCATCACACGGCCTTGGCATGAATGTCTTATGATCACTATCCATGAAATCATCAAAAATCCCTGCATCCATTCATTCATATATTTAAGATATTACACTCTTACACTATATAATAAGGCCATGAAAGACGATAATTTAAGATATGTTTGGGGCAGCTGCAACTTATTTGGAAAAGTAGTTTATCATGATAAGTTGCTGATCACAGCTTATCATAATAAGCTGGTCGGCTGTTCGGGGTAAATGTTTCAAAACGTTTGATTTGCAGCTGTCTGTGAAAAAATAATTATTTTGCCCATGTTAAGTATGTTGTTTCTAACATAACTGATTTGACAATAGAAAATTAATACAGAACGGTACCAAAAAAAAATAATCTTCACTTGTCAGTGAGTATCAAGATTGATAAAAAAAGAAAAAAAATATTAAAATTACAATTAAAACGATGATAATATTAATTTTGTATTTGAGACGGACTATGTCCCGACATACATTATCAGCAGATCTATAGTCAAATATAATAAATTTAGGCGCATTTACATACATATACCATCCATTGCTTATGTATTTATGTATCTAAAACGTAAAATTTACTTTTTACATTCATGCCACCTAATTTTTTCGTATGATATTAAAAATACCATCATTTTAACTTTTAAAATATGAAATGAATCTTTTCATGCATAAGTAAGGTGGCGCACATGTAAAAATGGTAATTTAGGTATTGGTTGGGTAAATACATAAGTTAAAACCGATAAGTTAATAAATAAAGTCAGCTAGCAAGATTATTCCACGCAATCACTAATGTTATAATGTTAAATCGTTTAAATAACACTTTTTTTCAGAGATTATGTCAAATGTAAGTTGATTAAGCCAAAAGCATTTTGCTGCTCTAGAACAAAAAAATTCATGCCCCAACGTTATATTCAATTCCCTGGTTTTCCGTCCTCAGCTTATTAACCTCATACATTCCTCCATAGCCAAAATAATTACAAGTTCCTCACATGGCTCCCTTTGCCCTGACATCACACAAAAGGTAACATGAACGATAAGATGTCTAGTAGTACTACGGCTTCGTTAATCATTGTTTCATAGTGGAGGGCATCATCCTCGTCTCCTGAACAAACCCAACCCCATAGACGATTGATCTGTAATGTCCCCTGTACCGAAGAACGCTTCATGAAAAAGAACGGGAAGAGTAAAGGACGTGAAATTTCAAGTTCAACATAACTATCCACTTCATCCATCACGTTTGCTGATAAAACCTCATAAAACCAAAAGAAAAGAGTGAAGTAGAAAACAATTGAACTCTAAACACAAATCCCTATTTCAAATCTGTACATTTTTTTAGAAGGAACGGGCGTTGGGTCAAGCGGCGTTAAACATTGATAATAAAGTTAAACCATCTTCCGAAGCAATTATCCATTTCAGCGTAATATACTTCTGGGGGTTTTACTTTTAGCGGATTTGAGATCGGCGAGGGAGGAGACGGAGAGAAGAAAGGCACGGAGGACAATTTCACCCGAACGCGAATTCTAGATGCGGGACACGAGGTCGATCCTGTGTCCCCATCTATTAAAAATCTCAAAACGGCCAATAAATTGTCCCAAACATACCCTAAGTTAATTGTTTCCCTGAATTGAGGTACTTAAGAAAGTATTGTTCACCTTGGAGGAATCGTGACCCCAATAAATCGTGTTATTGCATGTTTGAGCGGTGTACTGTTATTTAATTTGAATTGTGTAATGATTAAATGATCAATTTTTCTGATTTTTCATTTTATGGCAAGGAGAGAGCCAAGAGACTCAGGGTTTCTCTCGGATCTTCGGCAGAGAGAGGTGAGTTGAGCGAAGCAAAACCTTTCTGCTTATTCGTTTTCTTCTCTTCGTGAAGACTGACACAAAGGTGTTAGTTGTGTCCAAAAAAATATGATTAAATTTCAAGCACCAAAGATGAATATTTTATTGTTAAAAACTAATTTATGTTGCATTCTTTTGAAACTCCGGATATTGATTAATCAGTTGAAAGAGAACCTTCAGATACTTGAAATCCAAAGCGTCTGAGTAGTCGGAAGCAAATTGCCGTTGTTCGAAGGCCGCACGGAATCACCACCTCGCAGCTATTACCAGATAACACACTCAAAACCCGCCATATTTCTTCGTGGAAGAGTGGGGCCAGCCCAAACCGATCAACCGCCTCGATTAGCTCCAGCTGCCGCTTGGGCTCGATCCAGCCGTTCATCCCCCGCCGCACGTCTTTCATCAATTCCTCCACCAATTGGTCGTTTACTTCCTCCTGCAAAATTACTGTTAATTTCGAAGCATGAATGAATAGCAGACGCAGCAGAAAAACGGCATAAGAGCTAATTAATAAGAAAGATAAAAGACGTGCCTTGGGAAAGTTTGGCAGCTTTTGCAGTGAGCTATAATCCCATGAACTCGGTTGGTAGTTAGCAGAACCTCGAGCAACCATTTCGCTTGAAGTGCCCTTAGCCATCATGAAAAAGAAGCAAATTAGCGAATCTGGGGCGGGGGCTGAAAGAGATCAGAAGGAATGTTGAAAATTGGAACTGTTGCATATATTGCGTTTGTGCATATGTATAAGAAGCGGGTCGGATTTTCTGGGCTATGATATTATATACAAAATCGTGTATCACGAGCATTTGACTTGTGAGGATTACAATAAATTTAACACTGTGTTACGTTTCCGCGGTCCTACTTATAATATGTAACTTGTGAGCATTTGCCTCGTGGTTCCTACGATTTTGNAAATTTGGGGCGGGGGCAGAAAGAGATCAGAAAGAATGCTGAAAAATGGAACTGTTGCATATATTGCGTTTGTGCATATGTATATGAAGCGGGTCGGATTTTCTGGGCTATTATATTATATACGAAATCGTGTATCACGAGCATTTGCCTTGTGAGGATTACAATAAATTTAACACTGAGTGTTACGTTTCCGCGGTCCTACTTATAATATGTAACTTGTGAGCATTTGCCTCGTGGTTCCTACGATTTTGGATATTTTTAGATTTTGATTTTTTGCGATTTCCTTTTTTGGGTGATGTGGTGATGGCTTTTTATTTTGTGAGAGGAGGTTGTTGTTGTGGTTGGGGTCGTGTGTGGAGGCTGTGAAGGTGGTTGTGGAGGTTGTGGTTATGGTTGTGGAGGTGGTTTTGGTGATTGTGGTTGTGTGTAGATGTTGTGGTTGTGATTTTGGAGGTGGTTGTGGTAGCCATGTTTATGAGTTTGTGTTAGTTATTTTTTCAAATATATTGTTATGACAATTATGCTGCTAAAAATTTTACTATACAAGGGCAAAATAAAGACTTTACTATACAAGGGTAGGGGTGTAAACGAGCCGAACACGAGCAAGCCATGCTCAGCTCGTGTTCGACTATTTTATATTTCGAGCTCAAAAAGTGTGTTCGTGTTCGGCTCGTTTGCTTAACGAGCCGAACACGAGTTGTTCACGAACAGTGAGTCTTTTTAACAACCTTAATTATGTAGCCATAAGACAATAAGGGGTTGAGCAAGATTTAAAAATTATTATTTATATTAAAACATCATTTGAATTTAATTTAATAATTTTTAATCTATTTTCTTAATCAATAGCCTTGTAATCAATTAGATTTTTTTTAAATACTAATATATATATATATATATAAACTTGATGAATAGTATTTCGAGCCAAAACGAGCCGAACACGAACAAACACATCTTAGTTCGTGTTCGACTCGTTAACTTATCAAACGAAATTAACGAGCCGAACACGAGCTGTTTTGACAGCCCTATACAAGGGCAGAATGATCATTTGTCCATAATCAATTGTGTTACAATTGTTTTCAAATAGCAAAAAATAAACATTCATCCAACTTACCCGCAGTAGCTTCTATGCAGCAGCTTATTAATAAGTTGCAGCTGCCCCAAACAAATTCTGAGTGCTATATTTATGAGGTTCTACTTATAATATATGTCGGCTGACTTCGCACAATTGAATCATTTAATTTCTACTCATTTATTATAAGCCTTGGGAGAAGAGTGAAAGAATTAATCTGTCTTGAAGGACGTTACTACTTAACAACAAAAATATTCTCAACTTAATCTTCTTTAAATTCTACAGCTTAGAATAAGGCACATATTAAATGATAAATCTCATGCAATGCAGAGATACTTGAAGTAAGGATAGTTGAATAATAATTGTCACTCGATCCCAATCAATTAAAGGTTGATCGATCATAGGCCGACCGACTCAGAGACCGCCTGATCAGAGGTCGACCAAAAATAAAATGATCTTCTAGAGACTGTTCAGTTAGGATGAATTAGTTCAATTTATATTGTGTCAAATAGGAGCATACATATTCTTTACCTTTTGGTCCAGACATAAAGAACATTGATTAATCTTATGCTTGTTTGCTGAATCTGCGGCTAGGCTGGGAGGATACCGGCTCTCACTTCGGAGCTCCCACGTTCCCCTCACCTGAGGGCTAACATCTACACTTTAGCACCCAAACAATAGGACCGAATTGGGGATTTTAGTCTGTCACTCTGAAATCTCCAATGCTACGCTCGATAATAATATTTCCTTATTTATTTGCACCCAATTTCCAAGGACTTTGACCTCCCTGAATTTTGGATGTAATCTTCACTTTAGTTGTAAAACTCAACATATTTTATTTTGACCTCCATAAATCTTGGATGTAATCTTCACTTTAGTTGTAAAACTCAACATATTTTAAGAATTCAATTGATCAGATTGAAGGTAAATTAATATCAAAGTGAAAAGATCATTACAATTTCTTTAACATTTTCATGACTCAACCAATTCAAATCACCATTTCACAAATCTCAAGATAGGAGAAGAACAGAGAAAACTACTCAGATCTAATGAGGAAAACACAACAAAACTCGGAATACATATATAAAATCAAAGTCATACAAACTACAACAATAAATAAANGGGATTTTAGCTTATCACTCTAAAATCTCCAATTCTATGCCCAATAATTTTATTTCCTTATTTATTTGCCCTCAACTTTCAAGGGATTTCACCTCCCTGAATCTTGGATGTAATCTTCACTTTAGTTGTAAAACTCAACATATTTTAACAANTGACCTCTCTGAATTTTGGATGTAATCTTTACTTTAGTTGTAAAACTCAACATATTTTAACAAATCAATTGGCCAGATTAGAATCTTGTATGTAATCTTTCCCTATTTATTTGCACCCAACTTTCAAGGGCTTTGACCTCCCTGAATCTTGGATGTAGTCTTCACTTTAGTTGTAAAACTCAACATATTTTAAACAAATCAATAGCCAGATTGAAAATAAATTAAGGTCAAAGTGAAAAGATCATCACAACTTCTTTAACATTTTCATGGCTCAACCAATTCAAATCACCATTTCACAAATCTCAAGACAAGGAGAAAGACAGAAAAAAATACTCAGAACTCATGGGAAAGATACGACAAAACTCAAAATTTATATATAAAAGCAAAGTCAAACAAACTAGAACAAGTAAATAACACTTATCTCTAATTCCTCCCCAGGCAAACTCCTCAAAGTTCCTCTGAATCTCTTCCTTTCTTCACAATACACGGAATTCTTTTTTGAAGCGGCAAGGAGGAAGAAATCTCTCACTTTCCCTCCACTCTTACAATCTCTCAAAGAATTCTCACGGAAAGGAGGAAGAAATCTCTCACTTTCCCTCCACTCTTACAATCTCTCAAAGAATTCCTCACAACTAACCCTAAATTGGACTCCCTACACACTATTGGAACTCTTGGACGCTGTTCGAATCTTCAAACTCCTTGAACTCCCCCTCAAATTTTGGAAATAATCTTCTTTTAAAGTTGTAGAAGAGTTTTTCGATGAGTTGCCTAAGCATCCCTCCAAATATCGTCCACATTCAATNCTGAAGTTCCTCTGAATCTCTTCCTTTCCTTAGAGCACACAAAATTCTTCTTCAAAGCAGCAAGGAGGAAGAAATCTCTCACTTTCTCTCCACTCTTACAATCTCTCGAATAATTCCTCACAATTTTTACACATTATTGGAACCTTTCTAACATCCAGGAACTCTCCAGGACTTCCAGACTCTNTAAATAAACTTATCTCTCATTTCTCCCCAAGAAAACTCTTTGAGGTTCCTCTGAATCTCTTCCTTTCTTTACAGTACACAGAATTCCTCTTCGAGGTGGCAAGGAGGAAGAAATCTCTCACATTCCCTCCACTCTTACAATATCTTAAAGAATTCCTCAAACTTTTATTACTCTAATGGAACCTCTCTAACCTCCAGGACCTCTAGATTCTCTCTAGGCTCCTCAATTTTTGGCCAAAATCTTCTTTTGAAGTTGTAAATGAGCTTTTCCAAGAGTTGCCTAAGCATCCCTTCAAAATTTGTCCTTATCCAAAGCCTAGTTGGACATAATCGCCGAGCTCGCCGTCGGCGGCCTTGAGGGAGCCGTCGGCGGACCTTCTTAATGAATTAATTCTGGAGTCTAGGGAAAATCTCGCCGTTGGCGGGGTCGATGGCGTCGTCGGCGCCCTTGTTCAATTGTTCACATTTTGGCCCTTTTCACTCCAAATTCGCTCTTTTTTGCATCTTTTTGCTCCAATGACCCTATTTCATCATTCCTGCAACAAAACAACAAAAATACCTTTCATTAAAGTGTAATATCATCAAAAATAGTATAAAATAGGTATGAAAATCTTAACATATTTTCCTCTGGTCAAAATCCCCCAAANTCGATCTTGCCGTCAGCGGCCTCAAGGGCGCCATCGATAGGCCTTCTAAATTATTTGTCTAGAGTCCCAGAAAAATCTCGCCGTCGGCGTCGTTGGGCCCGCTGTCGGCACCCTAGTTCAATTCTTCAAACTTTTGTCCTTTTCGCTCCAAATTTGCTCCTTTTTGCATCTTTCTGCTCCAATGATGATAATTCTTCATACCTGTAACAAAACATCAAAAATACCTTTCTTTAAAGTGCAATATCATCAAAAATAGTGCAAAAAAGGTATGCAAATCTCAACATATTTTTCTTTGGTCAAAAAGCATACACAATGACCAATAATTCTCTTTCAGTAGTGGTGTAGTTAATCTGAGCATCATTAAGAGTCTTACTAGCATAGTATGTAACTTTAAAAATCTTATCATATCTCTACCTTAAAATAGCTACAATGGCATAATCACTAGCATCACACTTTAATTCAAAAAGTTTCTCCTAATCAGGTGGAACAATTATAGGAGCAGTGATCAATTTTTCCTTTAAAGTTTCAAAGGCTTTAAGGCAATCTCGATTAAAGTCAAATTTTGTCTCTTTTTCCAGAAGTTGGCCTAAAGGCTTAGTAATTTTTGAAAATTCTTTCTTATATCTCCTATAAAATCTAACTTGTCCTAGAAAGCTCCTAACTCCTCTTATAGTAGCAGGTGGAGGTAAGATTGGTATAACCTGTATTTTTGCAGGATCTTCTTCCATGACATTTTCTAAAATTTTATGCCCAAGCACAATTCCTTCTGTAACCATAAATTGACATTTTTCCCAATTCAATATGAGATTAGTCTTTTTACAACGTTCCAGAACTTTTTTTAAATGATTTAGATATATTTCAAATGAAGTTCCAAATACAGAAAAATCGTCCATAAAGACTTCAATCTCTTTTTCAATCAAATTACTAAAAATTAATATCATACATCTTTGAAATGTTGCATGTACATTACATAATCCAAAGGGCATTCACCGAAAAGCAAAAATTTCATAAGGACTAGTAAATGCTTTTTTCTCTTGATCCTCTTAAGCAATAGGTATTTGGTGATAACCGATATATTCATCTAGAAAATAAAAATATTTATGCCTAGCCAATCTATCCAACATCTGGTCCAAAAAGGGTAAAAGAAAATGATCCTTCTTGGTGGCAGAATTTAATTTTCTATAATCTATGCAGATTCTCCAACCAGTGACTTATCTTGTTAATATTAACTCATTTTGCTCATTTGTTACTACAGTCACACCTCCTTTTTTTGGAACACAGTAATATGGACATACTCAAGCACTGTCTGAAATATGATATATTATTCCAGCATCTAACCATTTTAAAATCTTTTTCTTCACAACTTCTTTCATCATCGGGTTTATTCTCCTTTGAGAATCAACTATAGGTTCATATTGATCTTCTAATAAGATTCCATGCATACAAATTGAAGGACTGATTCCTTTAATATCATCTAATGTCCCTCCAAAAGCTTTGTTATGTCTTTTTAAAGTTTCAAACAACTATTTTTCTTATGTTTCAGTTAATTTTGAGGACACTATAACTGGTAATGTAGATAAACTCCTATGAATGCATATTTCAAATGTGTAGGAAGTGTTTTCAGTAATAGTTCAGGAGGTTTCTCAATAGATGAAATCAAATTCTTATTACTTTCTGTAGGATCTATCATTTCATATTTTTCCCAGATCATCTTTACTTACTTCCATAGATTCATAGTGAGTTTTATCCTCATCTTGATATTTTATCCTCATCTTGATATTCCATATATTCCTTTTCAAATTCTCTTTCAAAAGTCTTTTTAAAATATTAATGGCTTAAATATTCATTAATATTCATTCTGAAGCATTCAATTTCTTGCTCTTTTGCAGGGTATCTCATTGATTTTGCAATATTAAATGTAACCTCTTGATCACTAACTCTCATAGTTAGTTCTCCTTTCTACACATCTATTAAAGCTCTTCTAGTAGTTAGGAATGGTCTTCCTAAGATGATAGGAATTTTTTTATCTTCCTCCATATTTAACACAATAAAATCCATAGGAAAGATAAATTTATCGACTTTTACCAAAACATTTTCTATAAGTCCTTTAGGATATGCAATCGAATGATCACTTAATTGAAGAGTTACAGTTATAGGTGAAATATCTCATAAGCCCAACCTTCTGAATATTGATAACGACAAAAGATTAATACTGACTCCTAAATCATATAAAGCTTTTTCATAAAATTGTTTGTCAATAGCACAAGGAATTGTAAAACTACCAAGATCTTTAAGTTTTTTAAGAAGCTTTTTTTGAATTATAGTGCTACACTCTTCGCTGAGTACAACAGTCTTATTAACTGCAAACTTCCTTTTTTTATTAAGTATATCCTTTATGAACTTTGCATAGCTTGACATTTGTTCCAAAGCTTCAACAAATGGAATGTTTATCATTAATTTTCTCAAAATTTTCAAAAATTTTGAAAATTGATTATCTCTATGTTTCTATTTCAATCTTTGAGGAAATGGAGGTGGTAGTTTTTATACAGTGATTTTCATTGGTTTAATAGGACTTTCTGCTTCAAAATGAAAATCTTCACCAGTTTTTTTATTTTCCACCTCATCTTTTTCAACTTCAACTTCTTGTTGAACTCTATGTTCTAATTCTCTTCCACTTCTCAGTTGAATAACTTTAATTTACTCTTTGTTTTGATCTTTAGGATTTACTTCAACATTACTAGGCAATGTTCCTAGAGGTCTATTCTTAATTGTAGCAGCAATACATCCCAATTGATTTTCCATGTTTCTAATCGCAGGTCCTTGACATTGGAATTGGCTTCACATTTGCAATAAAAATTCTTCCATTGACAACTTTTTCTCCTTACTATGCAAATTATTAAAACCTAGAGGGTAATAAGGTTTATAAGTTGGATTTCCTTGATTGTTGGAGTTTCTCAATGGGCTTGCAGTGTTGTTTCCTCATTGCAGATTTGCAACAGCAGAGTTATTGTTACTCCAACTAAAATTTAGATGATTCTTCCAACTAAAATTATAATAATTGGCATAAGGATTATTAGGACGATTATTTATTGCATATATGGTCTCATAAGAAGATTGAGATTCTATCATTTGTCCTAATGAGTTTTCCTCAGACACAAGTGTTGTCTAAGAATAATTCATTCCATATTGTTCTATCTTCTTTGATATACCAACTATTTGGGCAGCTAACATAAATATTAGATCAGAATCGTGAATGCTAGCTACGCTTTTTTCGATTTACCATTTCAGATGGCCATTGAAAATTATTTATAGCCATCTCTTTATATAATGAATATGCTTCATCAAATGGAATTGACATTAATGATCCACCAGCAACAACATCAATTATTAATCTAAGAGATCCAACCAATCCATTATAAAAAGTTTGAATTATTAACCATTCTGGCAAGGCATGGTGTGAGCACTTTCTAAGGAGATCTTTAAATCTTTTCCATGCTTCATAAATTAATTCTCCTTCAAACTGACAAAAAGATGTGATATCATTTCTAAGTTTAGCAGTTTTAGAAGGTAGGANGGTAATGAAATTTTGAAATAATTATAAAACTAAAACATTAAACAAGCACCACATTTCCTAACACAAACACAATACTAACAAAACAATTAAAATTGCGAAATAAAAATTACATTACATTGTAATTCACAATACTACTCAACATCTATTAAATTATACATTCAAATTTAACTATAACACTAACTTTACAACAAAAATTAAAATTATCCAAGTACAACATAATAATAAAAATGAAAGTCCAAATACACAAAAATTACAAAAATATTATAGAAATAAAAGTACAAATATAAGTACATCAATTCTATCAAATATCAAAATCCCAAGCTATATCTTCATCGCCTTGATTAGCAGGTGGATCAGGATGATACTGAGTATATCGGGTGCACTCAGGAAAAGTAACATCAGGCTCACCTCTGTAGTGTCGACCTTGAGCTTCATAATAAGCTACCTCAAAATTTGAATGCCTCTGAAGATACTCACTATCATAAACATATCAATGTTCTAAACCTCCAATCCTTTCATATAATAACTCTATGCTCTTCCGCTACAAGGTCAACTCATTCATCAAATCAGAGAGCGTGGGGGAACTAGAAGGTGGAAGATCATAACGTGTAGAGGGGACTTCTCTACTAGTAGAAGGTTCTTGACTTCTACTTCAATTTCTCCATTTATCATGGGATTCATAAGTCTTTAAATTGGCTTTACTAATGGGTTTCATAGGGTAAAACCATTCTTCGTCTCCAATTTCCACTCCATAAAGTTTGCAAATTGCATAAATAAGGTCAGGATGTCCTAAACCTCCACTTGTCTCACTCCCCGCCGTAGTTGACCGCAATTTTATATATGCTTAAAAATATAAGATAAATAAGGACGTAATAAATATTCAATAATTATAAAGTCACACTTATCAACACAAGTATATGTATCGCTCAAGCAATATAGGGCTCTAATGGAGTCCTAGTTATCGATTCCATAGGGAGTGGTTTAGAACTACGAACTAAGATTTTAGAAAACAATACTCTAATCGCAACAACGAAGTTAAATTTTCTTATTGTCACTAATAGGCAATTGAAATAAATAAATAATTTTAATAATTATTAAATAACTAATGATATTAATGAAGGTTTAAATGTGATATTCAATATATAAGAAAGCATCATTCTCTTTGTCAAGAATCTATAGTGAATGGATAAAGTGAATTAGTTCAAATTATATTGTGCCAAATATGAGCATACCCATTCTTTACCCTTTGGTCCAGACATAAAGAACATTGACTAATCCTATGCTTGTTTACTGTATCTACGGCTAGGCTAGGAGGATATCGGCTCTCACTTTAGAGCTCCCACGTTCCCCTTGCTTGAGGGCTAACATCTACACTTCAACACCCAAACGATAGGACCAAATTGGAGATTTTAGTCTGTCACTCTAAACTCTCCAATTCTATGCCCGATAATATTATTTCCCTATTTATTTTCACCCAACTTCCAAGGGCTTTGACCTCCCAGAATCTTGGATGTAATCTTCACTTTAGTTGCAAAACTCAACATATTTTAACAAATCAATTAGCCAGATTGAANGTAGGAAAAGTTCCTAATATTAGGTTACTAAGCGTAGTAGCGATATGCCCTAATTGATTTTCCATATTCTTAATAGCAGTTCCTTGATTTTGTAATTGGTTTCCTTGAATTTGTAATTGATTTCCTTGATTCTGACATGTTTAATATCAGCTCTTCCATAGACAACTTCTTTTCCTTAATTTGAGTGTTACTGTTTAATCGTTTAGTATCATCTCTTCCATAGACAACTTCTTTTCCTTAAATTGAGTGCTATTGTTAAATCCTGAAGGATAAGAAGGTCTATAATTAACAGTTCCTTGGTTGGATGAATTTCCTAATGGGTTCACCGGGTTGTTCGCCCATTGTTGACTTGTAGAAGGATTGTTATTCCAATTAAAATTTGTATAATTCTTCCAACCTGGGTTATAATAGTTCAAATAAGGGTTGTTGGGACTATTATTGATAGCATTTAAAGTCTCATACGAAGGTTGAACATCCACTAATTGCCCAGATGAATTCTCTTCCATCATAGTAGGTGTTGGAGAATAACTCATTCCATAATGATCTAAATTCTTTGATATTGCAACAATCTGCGAAGCAAACATAGATATTGCATTAGAATCATGGATACTTTTGATATTGCAGCAATCTGCAAAGCTAACATAGATATTGCAGCAGAATCATGGATACTAGCTACATTGCAGCAATCTGCAAAGCTAACATAGATATTGCCTCAGAATCATGGATACTAGCTACTCTTTTAGGATTTACCCTTTTAGAGGGCCATTGAAAATTATTGGTATCCATCTCTTCTATTAACGAATAAGCCTCATCAAAAGTTTTTACATTAAAGAACCACCAGCCGCAGCATCTATAATTGATCTAAGTGATCCCACTAATCCATTACCATCAAAAAGTTTTGCATTAAAGAACCACCAGCCGCAGCATCTATAATCGATCTAAGAGATCCCACTAATCCATTATGAAAAGTTTGAATTATCAACCAATTTGGTAACAAATGATGAGGGCACTTCTTCAGAAGATCTTTAAATCTCTCCCAAGCTTCATATATCGACCCTCCATTGATCTGACAAAATGATGTTATGTCATTTCTAAGTTTAACAATTTTGGATGGAGGAAAATATTTGGATACAAATTTCTGTGAAAGTTCTCCCAAAGTTCTAATAGATCCTAATGCTAACAAATTTAACCACATCTTAGCCTTATCCCTAAGTGAAAAAGGAAAAAGTCTAAGTTTAACAGCATTGTTCGAGACTCTATCATATTTAAAGGTAGCACAAAGTTCTAAAAAACTAGCGAGGTGTAAATTAGGATCTTCATTTGGTGTACCTCTGAATTGATTGTTTTGTACCAATTGGATAATAGCAGGTTTAAGCTCAACTGAATTAACAGCTACATCAAGATTCTGGATAGATAAGTGAATTTCATCTGCTGTAGGATTTGCATAATCTCGTAGGGGTCTAGGTTGGTTCTATTCCTTGATTGTTCATGTTGTTTTCCATTGAATCAGAATTTCTAGGTTCTCTTCTCAGTCCTTGATTGTTTACGCTATTTTCCATTGTGTCAGAATTTATAGGTTCTCTTCTTAGTCTTGTAATTCTTCTAACAGTGCATTCTAATTCCAAATCATAGGGTATATAATTTTTAGGTCCAAATTTACACATATAATTGAAATCAGTATAAAGAAAAATAGTTAACTAAATATGAAAATAAGTTGCAATTCTAGTAAAAATTTTTTAATGGTCCTAATTTGTCCGTTACTCTAACTATGATTCTTGTTTACTCCCCAACAACGGCGCCAAAAACTTGACAGCGACTTTATATATGCTTTAAAATATAAGTATTTAACACTGCTGCTAAAAGATTTAATTCCTCAGCAACAGCAACAAAAACTTGATAACGCTTATAGATTTGATAAAGATGTATATATAAAATATTCAGTAATGGTAAAGTCACACTTATCAACGCAAGTATACGTATCACTCAAGTAATATAGGGCTCTAATGGAGTCCTAGATATCGATCCCACAGGGAGTAATATTAGAGGCTACGAACTAAGATTTTAGAAAAGCAATACTTAATCACAACAATATAATTCAAATTGCTTATCTGTCACTAATAGGCAATTAAAATAAATATGTAATTTTAATAACTCCTAAATAACTAAATCTACTAATAAAGTTTCTAATGTGAAATTCAATATATAAGAAAACATCCTTCTCCTTGTCAAGAAATTAAAGTGAATGGATAAAGTGATTTAGTTTAAATTGTATTGTGCCAAATAGGAGCATACCTATTCCTTACCCTTTGGTCCAGGTATAAATAACATTGACTAATCCTATGCTTGTTTAATGAATCTGCGGCTAGGCTGGGAGGATACTGGCTCTCACTTTGGAGCTCCCTCGTTCCCCTCGCCTGAGGGCTAACATCTACACTTCAGCACCCAAACGATACGGCCAAATTGGGGATTTTAGCCTATCACTCTAAAATCTCCAAATCTACGCCCAATAATTTTATTTCTTTATTTATTTGCCCTCAACTTCCAAGGGCTTTGACCTCCATGAATCTTGGATGTAATCTTCACTTTAGTTGTAAAACTCAACATATTTTAACAAATTAATTGGCCAAATTGAAAGTAAATTAAGATCAAAGTGAAAAGATCATCACAATTTTTTAAAAATTTTCTTGCTTCACCATATCAAATCACCATTTAACAAATCTCGAGACAAGGAGAAAGACAGAGAAAACTACTCATATCTCATGGGGAAAACACAAAAAAATTCAAAATTCATATATAAAATCAAAGTCATATAAACTACAACAAGTAAATAACTTATCTCTAATTTCTCCTCANGATCATCACAGCTTCTTTAACATTTTCATGGCTCAACCAATTCAAATCACCATTTCACAATTCTCAAGACAAGGAGAAAGACAGAAAAAACTACTCAGAACTCTTGGGAAAGATACGACAAAACTTGAAATTTATATATAAAAGCAAAGTCATACAAACTACAACAAGTAAATAACACTTATCTCTAATTCCTCCCCAGGCAAACTCCTCAAAGTTCCTTTGAATCTCTTCCTTTCTTCACAGTACACAGAATTCTTTTTTGAAGCGGCAAGGAGGAAGAAATCTCTCACATTCCCTCCACTCTTACAGTCTCTCAAAGAATTCCTCACAATCTAACCCTAAATTGGACTCTCTACACACTATTGGAACTCTTGGAAGCTATTTGAATCTTCAAACTCCTTGAACTCCCCCTCAAATTTTGGCCATAATATTCTTTTAAAGTTGTAGAAGAGTTTTTCGATGAGTTGCCTAAGCATCCCTCCAAATATCGTCCACATTCAATGCACCTTTTGAAATAACCGCCGATTTCACCGTCGGCAGCCACAAGGGCGCCATCGACAGGCCTTCTAAATTATTTGTCTAGAGTCTCAGAAAAATCTCACTGTCGGCGCCGTTGGGCTCGCTGTCGGCACCCTAGTTCAATTCTTCATACTTTTGTCCTTTTCGCTCCAAATTCGCTTTTTTTTGCATCTTTTTGCTCCAATGATGATAATTCTTCATAACTGTAACAAAACATCAAAAATACCTTTCTTTAAAGTGCAATATCATCAAAAATAGTCTAAAAAAGGAATGCAAATCTCAACATATTTTTCTTTAGTCAAAAAGCATACACAATGACCAATAATTCTCTTTCAGTAGTGGTGTAGTTAATCTGAGCATCATTAAGAGTCTTACTAGCATAGTATGTAACCTTAAAAATCTTATCATATCTCTGCCTTAAAATAGCTACAATTGCATAATCACTAGCATCACACTTTAATTCAAAAAGTTTCTCCTAATCAGGTGGAACAATTATAGGAGCAGTGATCAATTTTTCCTTTAAAGTTTCAAAGGCTTTAAGGCAATCTTTATTAAAGTCAAATTTTGTCTCTTTTTCCAGAAGTTGGCTTAAAGGTTTAGTAATTTTTGAAAATTCTTTATTATATCTCCTATAAAATCTAACTTGTCCTAGAAAGCTCCTAACTCCTCTTATAGTAGTAGGTGGAGGTAAGCTTGGTATAACCTGTATTTTTGCAGGATCTTCTTCCATGACATTTTATAAAATTTAATGCCCAAGCACAATTCCTTCTGTAATCATAAATTGACATTTTTCCCAATTCAATACGAGATTAGACTTTTTACAACGTTCCAGAACTTTTTTTAAATGATTTAGATATATTTCAAATGAAGTTCCAAATACAGAAAAATCGTCCATAAAGACTTCAATCTCTTTTTCAATCAAATTGCTAAAAATTAATATCATATATCTTTGAAATGTTGCATGTACATTACGTAATCCAAAGGGCATTCGCCGAAAAGCAAAAGTTTCATAAGGACTAGTAAATGTTTTTTTCTCTTGATCCTCTTAAGCAATAGGTATTTGGTGATAACCGGTATATTCATCTAGAAAATAAAAATATTTATGCCTAGCCAATCTATCCAACATCTGGTCCAAAAAGGGTAAAAGAAAATGATCCTTCTGGTGGCAGAATTTAATTTTCTATAATCTATGCAGATTCTCCAACCAGTGACTTATCTTGTTAATATTAACTCATTTTGCTCATTTGTCACTACAGTCACACCTCCTTTTTTTGGAACACAGTAATATGGACATACTCAAGCACTGTCCGAAATATGATATATTATTCCAGCATCTAACCATTTTAAAATCTTTTTCTTCACAACTTCTTTCATCATCGGGTTTATTCTCCTTTGAGAATCAACTATAGGTTCATATTGATCTTCTAATAAGATTCCATGCATACAAATTGAAGGACTGATTCCTTTAATATCATCTAATGTCCCTCCAAAAGCTTTCTTATGTCTTTTTAAAATTTCAAACAACTATTTTTCTTATGTTTCAGTTAATTTTGAGGACACTATAACAGGTAATGTAGATAAATCTCCTAAGAATGCATATTTCAAATGTGCAGGAAGTGTTTTCAGTAATAGTTTAGGAAGTTTCTCAATAGATGAAATCAAATTCTTATTACTTTCTGTAGGATCTATCATTTCATATTTTTCTTAAACATAATCCAAATCATCTTTACTTACTTCCATAGATTCATAGTGAGTTTTATCCTCATCTTGATATTCCATATATTCCTTTTCAAATTCTCTTTCAAAAGTCTTTTTAAAATATTAATGGCTTAAATATTCATTAATATTCATTCTGAAGCATTCAATTTCTTGCTCTTTTGCAGGGTATCTCATTGATTTTGCAATATTAAATGTAACCTCTTGATAACTAACTCTCACAGTTAGTTCTCCTTTCTACACATCTAATAAAGCTCTTCTAGTAGTTAGGAATGGTCTTCCTAAAATGATTGGAATTTTTTTATCTTCCTCCATATTTAACACAATAAAATCCATAGGAAAGATAAATTTATCGACTTTTACCAAAAAATCTTCTATAAGTCCTTTAGGATATGCAATCAAATGATCAGTTAATTGAAGAGTTACAGTTATAGGTGAAATATCTCATAAGCCCAACCTTCTGAATATTGATAATGACAAAAGATTAATACTGACTCCTAAATCATATAAAGCTTTTCCATAAAATTGTTCGCCAATAGCACAAGGAATTGTAAAACTACCAAGATCTTTAAGTTTTTCAAGAAGCTTTTTTTGAATTATAGTGCTACACTCTTCGCTGAGTACAACAATCTCATTAACTGCAAACTTCCTTTCTTTATTAAGTATATCCTTCATGAACTTTGCATAGCTTGACATTTGTTCCAAAGCTTCAACAAATGGAATGTTTATCATTAATTTTCTCAAAATTTTCAAGAATTTTGAAAATTGATTATCTCTATGTTTCTACTTCAATCTTTGAGGAAATGGAGGTGGTAGTCTTTATACAGTGATTTTCATTGGTTTAATAGGACTTTCTGCTTCAAAATGAAAATTTTCACCAGTTTTTTTTATTTTCCACCTCATCTTTTTCAACTTCAACTTCTTGTTGAACTCTATGTTCTAATTCTCTTCCACTTCTCAGTTGAATAACTTTAATTTACTCTTTGTTTTGATCTTTAGGATTTACTTCAACATTACTAGGCAATGTTCCTAGAGGTCTATTCTTAATTGCAGCAGCAATACATCCTAATTGATTTTCCATGTTTCTAATCGCAGGTCCTTGACATTGGAATTGGCTTTCCATTTGCAATATAAATTCTTCCATTGACAACTTTTTCTCCTTACCATGCAAATTATTAAAACCTAGAGGGTAATAAGGTTTATAAGTTGGATTTCCTTGTTTTTTGGAGTTTCTCAATGGGCTTGCAGTGTTGTTTCCTCATTGCAGATTTGCAACAACAGAGTTATTGTTACTCCAACTAAAATTTGGATGATTCTTCCAACTAAAATTATAATAATTGGCATAAGGATTATTAGAACGATTATTTATTGCATATATGGTCTCATAAGAATATTGAGATTCTATCATTTGTCCCAATGAGTTTTCCTCAGACATAGGTGCTGTCTAAGAATAATTCATTCCATATTGTTCTATCTTCTTTGATATACCAACTATTTGGGCAGCTAACATAAATATTACATCAGAATCATGAATTCTAGCTATGCTTTTTTGGATTTACCATTTCAGATGGCCATTGAAAATTATTTGTAGCCATCTCTTCATATAATGAATATGTTTCATCAAATGGAATTAACATTAATGATCCACCACCAGCAGCATCAATTATTAATCTAAGAGATCCAACCAATCCATTATAAAAAGTTTGAATTATTAACCATTCTGGCAAGGCATGGTGTGAGCACTTTCTAAGGAGATCTTTAAATTTTTTCCAGGTTTCACAAATTAATTCTCCTTCAAACTGACAAAAAGATGTGATATCATTTCTAAGTTTAGCAGTTTTAGAAGGTAGGAAATATTTAGATAAGAGTTTTTGTGATAAATCTCCCCATGTTCTGATAGATTGAGGTGCTAATGAGTTTAACCACATCTTAGCTTTATCTCTTAGTGAAAAAGGAAAAATTCTAAGCCTGACAGCATCATTTGACACTCAATATTTAAATGTAGCACACAATTCTAGAAAACCAGCAAGGCGTAAATTAGGATATTTAGTTGGTGTTCCTCCAAACTGATTGTTTTGTACCATTTGGATAATAACAGATTTAAGCTCAATTGAATTGATAGCTACAGTAGGGTTTTTATACTTAAATAAATTTCATCTGCTGTTGGATTAGCATAATCTCTTAAGGGTCTCTGATGATGTTCATTTTTATTTCCAACATTTTTTAAACTAGAAGTCATTTTGCTAAAATGATCTTTCTCTTTTTTTGTTTTCAAATTTTTCTAACAGTTCTCTCTAATTCAGAATCATAAGGTACTAAATTTTCAAATATTATACTATGCATAAACAAAATAAAGCAAACAATTTAAAAAAAACAAGCAAACACACTTAAATAAGAAAATGTTCAAACTAAACTACAAACACTTCTTTTTTTATAATTTTTTTAAATAAAATAAAATACATAATAATATTTTTTGTTACTTCCCCGGCAATGACACAAAAAAACTTGATTTGGGCGTATTTAGTGTGTAAATTTTGTAAATATTTTTAACATTACAAAATTACACATGACAGATATATATTAAATATGTAATATAATCCTAACAAAAATAACTTTTATGAAAATAGTTTGTCTTTAAAAAGTCTTTTTAAAATTCCAAATCCTCGTTAAATTCAACTCAAGTATACATATCGCTCAAGTAAATAAAGGCTCTAATGGAGTCCTAGATATCGATCCCACAAGGAAGTTGGAAAATCCTTTAAATAAATTNCAAGGTGTAAATTAGGATCTTCAGTTGGTGTTCCTCCAAACTGATTGTTTTGTATCATTTGGATAATAACATATTTAAGCTCAATTGAATTGATAGCTACAATAGGGTTTTTAATACTTAAATAAATTTCATCTGTTGTAGGATTAGCATAATCTTTTAAAGGTCTCTGATGATGTTCATTTTTATTTCCAACATTTTTTAAATTAGAAGTCATTTTGCTAAAATGATCTTTCTCTTTTTTTTTTTTTTTCAATTTTTTCTAATAGTTCTCTCTAATTCAGAATCATAAGGTACTGAATTTTCAGATATTATACTATGCATAAACAAAATACATCAAGCAATTTAAAAAAAAACAAGCAAACACACTTAAATAAGAAAATGTTCAAACTAAACTACAAACACTTCTTTTTTTATAATTTTTTTTAAATAAAATAAAATACATAATAATGCTTTTTGTTACTTCCCCTGCAACGACACAAAAAACTTGATTTGGGCATATTTAGTGTGTAAATTTTGTAAATATTTTTAACATTACAAAATTACACACGACATATGTATAATATATGTAATATAATCCTAACAAAAATATCTTTTATGAAAATAGTTTATCTTTAAAAAGTCTTTTTAAAATGTCAAATCCTCGTTAAATTCAACGCAAGTATACATATCGCTCTAGTAAATAAAGGCTCTAATGGAGTCCTAGATATCGATCCCACAAGGAAGTTGGAAAATCCTTTAAATAAGTTTTTGAAATTATTTTAAAATTAAAAATGCAAAAGCAAAAGTAAAGTGCAAAGTTTGAATATTAACTACTAAGGTAAACGATATATAAAATGCAGTTGAAAAACAAAGTTAACTAACTAAGAACTAACTTTTCAAAAGTAAAATTACAAAATCTAAACAAAGTTTTTGTTTTGATGGAAACTTCTGATGGAAACTTCAAATTTAAGAAAGCATCCTTCCCCTTTACAATGAGTATATGAATTTTGAAGAAATTGAAATCATTTGAAAATATATATAGAAACTGTTTTGTGCCAAATAGGAGAAATCATATTCTTTACCCTATTTAGAGTGTTATAAAGAATATTAACTAGTCAATAGTTTGGTCCCTAATTCTGTGGTTAGGCTGGGAGGATTCCGGCTGCCACTTTAGAGCTCCCACTACTCCCTCACATGAGGGCTAACAATATCGCATCAGTTTCCAATCAACTGGACCAAATTGGGGATTATAATCTGTCACCTTAAAATCTCTAATTTTGCATCCAATAAAGCATATTTCCTTATTTATTTGCACTAAATCCCATGGATGACATACTCTCCAATGAAATCAAATGTGACTCTCCTTATATTGTAGAAATCATATCCCTTTTCAAAACATATGTTTCTTAACAAGTTTTAACATTTCAATTGGCAAGATCAAAAAGTAAATGAAGATCGGTGTTCACATCATAAGAAAGTATTAACATTTAAAACCATAGAAAATAAAATCAATTCTTCACAAAACCATATCTCAAAGTAGGGAGAAGGATAAATAAGACTACTTAGAATTCATGAGAAGGATACGATAAAACACGAATTTCATATATAAAAATAAGTTGACAAAATAAAAGAAATAAAAGACACAACTTATCTCACAATCCCTCTCAAGAAAATCCCTAGAAGTTCTCTTCAAGCCTTTCTCTCTTTACAATCCCACTCAATTCTCTCTTAGAAGTGTAATGAAAAAGAAATCTCTCACCTTCCCTCTCTTCTTACAATCATAGAAAAACTCTCCTCTTCTCTCCTCTTGCCTCTCATGCCAACTTTCTCTCTCGCTCCCTTTCTCGTCACTCTTTTCTATTTTTGGGTTGCCTCCTTTGAAAAGACTCCAAATTTCCTCCAAAAACTCCCTTAAAAGTCAATTCTTTTGAATTCAAAAGATATTTCATTTGATCCAAGAGATATATCCCTTCATAAATGAACCTTCCAAAGTGTCTAGATGCATTGAATTACTCCAATTGGTGTGTAGAACAAGTGTCCCTTTGAAAATTCATGCAAAATTTATCTCAAACCACCTTAATTTACAAAAAGCCATCTCTGGCCCATCATGCACCAGTTCTCTGTCAAGGGGCACATCATGTGCCAATTTGGCGCATCATGTGCTAGAATCCTAAAATTTTATGTTTTGGCTCCAAAATTTGTCCTTTTTGTCATTTTTGCTCCAAATCCTTAAGTATGATATACCTGCAACAAGAACATGAAAATACCCTTCTTTAAAGTGCAATATCAGAAAAAGTAAGCATAAAATATGTGGTTAAAATAGTATATTATTTTCGTGTATCAGTGGGATGTGCAGTATCCCCTCGCATGGAGAAAGAAATTGTGAGAGATGTCAGATCTGCTAAAAAATCTCAAAGAGCAACTTAAACTTCGTCAGATTTTGCTTGAGAAGCAGAGTTGATACCACCATCATTACCACCGATTCTACTATTGCTGCTCCAAGACCTGCAAGACATCAACTGGTTAATTCATGTCTGGGTCCGAGAGTTCTACCAGTTACCACTCAAAAGGATGTTTCTAAAGTTCCAAAGGAAAAGATGAAGAATTACCTTGTACTGTATCTAGTCCGCAACATGGGGAGCATGCCTCTCCTTGACATGTCGATGCCTCTATTGAGACACCCCCCTCTCAAGACATCACCGTCGAAGAAAAAGTATGGGTACCTAAGGTTGCCGTACCAATACGGTTCAGTGAGTCCGTAGGGCAGAATCATGGAATGAAGCAAGGGTCTGAAGTATTCGACATCGTCACAACTAATGCTACTAAGTTAGATGAACAAGTGGAGGAATTTTAACATAGTCCCCCAGACCTCAGGATGATACAAGAATCATTAATTGAAGAAATTGTTGAGAAGCTCACGTTCGAGATTTTTGAGTTAGCCCAAGAAAATGAGGTTTATGTTGATGATGATGATGAAGATTTTGACTAACGATAATCTCGATGAAGACTTCATGGATATTCATGTCAATGAAACAAGAGTTGTTGCATCTGTGCATGACGCCCAACCTCTCATTGAAGAGAATACCGTCGATGATCTGCGTAGAGTTGTTCTACTAAGGGTTGAGTAAATCAGTCAAATGGAGAAATAGATGAAAGAGATGGACACTTCAATGGCTGCCATGGCTATAGTTCATGGACAGTCTCAAGAAGAACAATTAGCTTCTTCAAAAGTCAATCAGCCAAAGATTGTACATATCACCGATGAAAGGAGGGAAGTTGCCTCGGCTAATAGAGATGATCAATAGAAGAAGAATTCTCCATCAAGAGTCATGTCAGAAAAGGAATTTAAATAAAAGATCGAACAAGTTTGGGAGGCCTTAGCCCAATCTAAGGGTGGTGCATTGATTTTAAAGGGTAAACCCTACCCAGAAAAGTTTGATGTCATACCCTACTTTAAATTTTTTGTGTCACTGAACTTTAAGATATTTGACGGGACTGGAAATCCCAGACAAAACATAGCACATTTTTGAGCTAGTTGTGGACATACCGAAGGTAACGAAGCCTTGCTTTTCCCTTAGTTTGTCAATAGCCTGTCAGGGATAGCATTTGATTATTATGTCAAGTTGCTCAACGGATCAGTGAAGACATTCGCAGAGTTGGAATAGCTGTTTGTAAAGAGATTTTCCTGAGCGCAACATCATATTTCTATTGGAGATCTTGTAGTAGAGAGGCAAAAGTCTAACGAGACACTAATATATTATATTGTGAGGTGGAGAAACCTTAGTATGAAATGTGAACCTCAGCTACAGGAACATCATGCAATTGAGATTCTACTCAAAAGCATCCATGGGCCAATAGCTTTCATGCTTAAGGGACTCACTATCAAGTCTTTTAAGAAGTACTCAGCGAAGCTAGGAATCTGCAAGAGGAAGTTAAACACATGGATTTTCAAGAGAAATCAAAGAAGATTAGAACAACCCAAATATTTGAGAAGAAGTCTGGGACAGTAGCAACGATTGATAAGGGAAAGCAACAAATGAAGATACAAGCAAAACATTCTTGTCAAAGTTCTGAGTCATCAACACAACATGCTTGACAAAAAAAACAACAATATGGTCATTCTAGCCAGCAGTCGCATCAAGGAGGATCATATCAAATATAAAATAAGAATGGTTTGACCCTTTTAGAATAAAAGAGCATGATATATTCCTTCAAAGATGAAGCTATACCAAAAATATTCAGAAATCGAATGAAGAAGCCTGAGTTTAGATTGCTAGATCCAAGGAAACTTGAGGAAGTTGATAAGAAAGAGCAGCCCAATTATTGCACATACCACAAGATGCTTGGACATACTATAGAGGAATGATTCATCTTCAAGGATTGGCTCAAAAAAAATCTTAAAGAAAGAAATATAACAATTCCGAAAGAATATTTAAAAAAACCTGAATAAGGTTCTATAAATATGATTTTGGTCGAGCCAATCACTTTGATAGATCCGTATTCAGATAAAGATGGATGGAGTACACTTTTGAGCAAGTCATCCAAGAAGAAAGTGGATCAAATTTAGACCGCTTCAGCTCAGGTAGTCGTTCAGAGTCTACAGCTTGCTGAGCCAAAGATGGAGATTTTGTCAGAGAAACCATCATGACAAGAAGATAAAGGGAAGAATGATGTTGTGAAGACTGATAGCACGGGGGGCAAGATAGGGGCTGCCTCTGTTAGATTGGTTGTCTCAAATTCGGGAAAGAAAATCCACGAATTCCTAACCAAGTATGATTATCTTTTAGCCCCACCGGGGTATTATGAATATAATGATTATGATGTTAGCTACATTTTAATTGTTTCTAGTGATAACGTAACTGGATTTGCTCAATCTAACTCCGATCTCGATTCCTAAATTGATACTCAAATCATACTTAAGTTCGATGAACCCCTTAACTTGGATGAAGAAAATATCAATGATACCAGTTACGATAACACCGGGAGTAAGGATCCAGTCCTCGAGCGCCACAGTGCACCACTCTCCATCAACTTGGATCTCTCCGATGAAGAAGAAGCAACAAAAAATTTACCTACAACATTGCAAGAAAAGTGTTACCCTTGAGGCCAGCTCCCGTAGATAAAGGAAAATAAATAGTAACTCAAGAAGAACTACCTCCACCCCCACCAGTGGAAGAACCAAATAATCAAGTAAAGATTAGAGGATTATATAAAGTGAATTATAAAGTTTTAACTCATCTTAGGAGGTTGCTAGCCAAACTAAGCATTTACGACGCATTAATTCTTTCAAAGGATATGAGAGAGTCTTTGGTTACAACCTTGCTTGCCCTAGAGATTTGCTTAGCTCAGTTGGCCAGAGCATCCTTGGATGAAGTTTATTCATTAAAATAATAGTCTGAGATAAATTTCATAGATAAAGACTTGTTGCTCGGTACTGCTGACCACAATCGATTGCTCTACATCTCTGCTAATATCGACAGATTTGTATTGTCTAAAGTTTTGGTAGATTCTAGAGCATCACTTAACCTAATGAGTCTACGGACATTGGCATATTTGGATATTGAAGCTCAAGTGCTTACAACCGATAAAATGATGTTAAGAGGATTTAATCTGAAGGGAGAAAGAGCCTTTGGATCAATTACACTGTTTATGAAAATTGGGGAACTTGTAACAACCGTAAAAGTCCATATCATTGATGCTGAGACCTATTTCATTGCTTTACTTGGTTGACCGTGGATTCATGAACACAACATGGTTTTATCTTCCCTACATCAGTGATTCAAATATTACAAAGAAGGGCAAGAACATTGCATTAAAGAAAATTTACAGCCATTTTAAGTTCATGAAGTTGCATTCATGAAGATGCCGCCTACTACGCCCCTCCAAAGAAAACTATCATCTCTTGTGAGATGATGACAAATAAAAATGAAGAATCAGAAGGATAATAAGGGCAAATCCATTCAGCTCCTCTTTAACAATCTTCCACCACTCTTTTGCAACAAGTTGGTAGGGGTTCTTTTAGTTCGCACACCCGAGGTCAAAGCTAGGGATGTGGACGGGAAGGAACCAATATGATTACTGGATAGGCTAAGCTGACCATCAATAATGATGATGAAGAAAGCTCCGAGGAGGAAATGATCATGATAAAACTGAAGAAACCATAGTACTAGATTTCCTTAGAAAATGTTGAGAAAAGTGAGTATGTGTCAATGTATGATTGGATCAACCACTATGTGAATTCCATGACCATTACTCCGATTGGAAGTCCGTAGCGCTGGTTCAAAGTCGATTACATTTTACCATGCTTCTGCATATGCTAATCTTGAAAATCATGTAATGTAGAGGATAATCCTAATGAATTAATGGAATTACCTTTTGGTTACTTTTCTTCTTGTGTACAAAAGTTAATTCAACAGGGGTATGTGCCAAAACAAATGCCAAAAGATAAGTTATAGCTTTTTAAAAAATTATTGAATGTTAAAAGTCAAACTCTTAAGTCAAAAGAGGGTCTCAAATGATTATTCAGAATTTTGCATGGTCGTTACTAGCGAGTCGAAAAAGGATTGCCTTGATGTAGAGAATGACTCTGAAGATCAGTTAATAGAAGATGCCCTGCCAGAATTTGAGTAAGAAATTAGATCAATTATTGATCAACTGAAGGAAATTAGTCTCAGGACTGAAGAACAACCTTGACCTACACTTATAAGTTCTCTACTCGGTAATGAAGAATCTTCAGAACTAGTCAAGTTACTGTTAGAATTTAAAGATTCCTTAGCATGGAGCTATGATGAAATGTCAGGATTATCCCAGAAGTTACAGCTCATAAGCTCAAGGTGGACAAAGATATGACCCCAATAAAACAAGCTCCTAGAAAAATGCACCTCCAAATAGAGCAACAAGTCATTGCCGAGGTGAAGAAATTGATAGACGCTAACTTTGTAAAAGAAGAGCAATACCGCACATGGTTAGCTAACATTGTGCCAGTCAAGAAGAAAAATGGACAAATCCATGTATGTGTCAGCTTCAGGGATTAGAAAAAAGCTTATCCAAAAGATGAATTTTCATTACCGATACTAAAAATGATGGTGGAGATCACTTCAAAATATTAGATTTTTCTCCTTCATGGATGGATTATCAGGATACAACTAAATCAAGATGACTCCAAAGGATGCAACACTTACAGCCTCAGGACCCCAATTAGGATCTTTTGTTACACTGTGATGCCATTTGGGTTGAAGAACGTCGAAGAAACATACCAACAAGCTATGAATAAAAACTTTAAAGACCTCATTTACAACAAAGTGGAATGCTAAGTGGGTGATTTGGTCATTAAAAGAAAGCTAAAAATAGACCATTTGTATGATTTGAGGATAGTGTTCAACGATTATGATAATATAATCTCAAGATGAATCCCTTTGGTGTCACCTCTCGGAAATTTCTAGGATTCATTGTCCATCATTTAGGAATCAAGATCAACCCGGATAAGATTAATGTTACCTGGGAAATGCCTCCTCCCAAAACCTTGAAACCATTACGCTCCTTTCAAGGAATGTTGGCATATCTGAGATACTTTATTTCTAATCTCTCACATAGGTGTTAGCCCTTCTTGACATTAATTAAAAAGGATTCCAAATTCATTTGGGAAGAGAAATGCTAGCGGGCCTTTGAGGACATTAAATAATACTTAATGACACCTCCAGTTTTGACCGCCTCTATCCCGGGAAACCCATTGATACTTTATACCGCGACCTTAGACGACTCTCTCAGAGCCCTGTTAGCTCAGGTCAATGATGAGGGTAAGGAAAATGTGCTCTACTACTTAAGTCGACGTCTAATACCAAGGGAGGTAAAGTACCCACCCATTGAGAAACATTGTCTAGCTTTGATTTTTATTGCCTAAAAGCTTAGGCATATCATGTTGTCTCATAAAATTACACTTATTTCAAAAGTTAATTTGTTGCAATATTTGATGACACAACCAACACTTTCCACACATTTAGCAAGATGGTCAATGATTTTATTGCAATTTGATTTAACTTTTTTTCCCCTCCACGCTATCAAGGGACATATTTTAGTAGATTTTCTAGCACCACACCCACTTCTAGCCAGGTCACCTCTTAATGATGAGTAACCAGATGAACATATACTGCGAATAGAACCGTCAAGTGCCAGACATTGGGAAATGTACTTTGATGGAGCTTTGTCAGCCAGAAGAGACAAAAGATCAGGAACAGTTATACCAGGCAAAGCAGAAATTGGTCTGATTGTCATCACACCAGATAAGAGCATGTTGAGATTCTCCTACGACATGACAGAGCCGTGTACAAACAATGAAGCAGAATATGAAGCATTAATTATTGGTTTTGGGGTTGGTAATCTCGATAGATATAATAGATATTGCCATTTATGGTGACTCCCAACTCATCATTCAACAAGTTGTCGGACAGCACAAGATTTTAAAGCCAAGATTAGCAGAATATCATTAGTACACAATGAAGCTGCTTGAATAGATTCCGAGTGTGACTCTTTACTGGATTCCTTGGAAAGATAATGAGCATGTTGATGCTTTAGCAAAACTTGCAAAAGAATTGATGTGTCCCTTAGAGGATACCATTGGCATTACAGTACAAGGAAGACAACTTTTGTCTTAAATAGACCTTGACAATTTACATAAGCTCAAAAAAGAAGAGCAATGTTGATTACAATTGATGACATCAACGAAGATTAATGCAAGTCATTGATAGAATATTTACAAACTGGAAAGCTACCAGAAGACAAGTCTGAGGAATACCATGTCACGAGAAGAGCTATGTTATATGCTCTGGTGGGTGATGTCCACTATAGAATATCATTTGATTAGATGTGGCTGCAATGTCTGAGTAGAGCGGAACTGCAGAATATTGTCAAAGAAGTCCATGTCGGATTGTGCAGTGCTTACCAGTTAGGGACAAAGAAGAAAAGAAAAATCAAGTGACTCGGATATTATTGGTCATCAATGATGTTCGGTTGCATGGATATAGCTAGAAGGTGTCACCTTTGCCAAGTGCATGGGTGGTCTTACAGCAACCTCTAAATGTGCTACACCCAACTGTTACCTCGTCGTCGTTCGATTGTTGGGGCATGGACATAATAGGACTAATAGACCCTCCATTCTCTAAGGTACATAGATTTATTCTTGGCGCTATGGATTACTTCTTCAGGAGAGCAAAGAGAGTGCCATTATGAGAGGTTACAACATAGCATGTTTTGTAATTTTTTAAAATTCAAATTGTCTACCATTTTAGAGTCTCGCGCAAAGTGATTTTTGATAATGGGACAACCTTTAAGAGCACAAAGATCAACAACTTTGTCAAAAACCATGAGATAGACTTAAGATACTCTACAGTTTACTATCCTCAGGCAAACGAACTGGTTGAAGCCTTCAACAAGATGCTCGTGCAAATCTTAAATAATACATTGGATGAAAACAAAAGAGATTGGCATAATAAACTGTTAGAAGAGTTGTGGGCCTACCAGACGACATTCAGAACTCCTTCTCAATGTACACTCTAAGCGCTTGTATACGGGTCCAAGCCCATACTGCTGCTAGAAGTTTAGATGCCGTCTCTCAGAATCACCATCGCCAAACAAATTATAACTAAAGAAAGTGCAAAGCTTAGACTTGAAGAATTGAAATGTCTCGAGGGAAAACAATTAAAAGCACAACAACGTTTGGAACCTTACCAAGCAAGGATGGTACAAGCTCATGAAAAATTGGTCCACCCAATGACGTTCAAAGTGGGTGAACTCATTCTTGTTCTCAAGAGACATATTCTTGCACATCGCAAGATAGGTGGAAAATTTGGACCAACTTGGGAGGGACCATTTGTAGTAGAAAAGGTTTATTCAGGAGGAGACTACCAGGTGGTGGATTTTTGAGGCAAAAGACCTATGTTGCCGATTAATGGAAGATATTTGAAGACATAATATACAACTTGACATTGATCGAAATAAGATTTGGAGGTTTTGATTGTTCTGAGGTTATTTATTTGGCTAAGCATCTGTGACTGGGTCAAAAATTTTGTAATAAAATTAAACTCAATAAAATAAAATTTTAAACTTGTTTTTGAAAAATGACCAACCAAAATTATGTTTTGAAAATATACTTTGATAATTAAATGTAATAAGGATAACAAGAAAAAAAATTTTTGTTGAGTTTGTTTTTCTCGAGTTTGAGGTTTCTTACTCTTTGCTTGTGTAGCACGACTATCTTTGTCTACACCAACTCCTCCACATTCCCACAAATTCTTTCAATCCTTACAAATCTCTGCAATTTTCCTCACCAATGTCATTCTTCACATGTCACATATCTATGATTAACGCCACAAATTCTTTATACTATTTTCATGTTGTTCTTGGGGTCAGTACCTAAATTTTGATTTCATTCTTTCGAGGTCAGTACCTAAATTCCGATTCTCTTTCTGGAAATGATACCTAAATTTCAATTCCCATCTCGGTGTCACTACCAAAATTCTGATTCCCATCCTTTGAGGTTGGTACCTACATTTTGATTCACTTTCTAGGATTGATACAAAAATTTTAATTCCCATCTCGGGGACAATACCTAAATTATGACTCCTTTCTTTCGAGATAAGTTTAAATGGAGTAAGACATCCTATTCTTAATATCTTTGAGATAGGTTTAAGACCACCTTAAATGAAATAAGGCATCCTATTCTCAATATCTTAGAGGTCGGTACCTAAATTCCAATTCATTCTAGGATTGATACCTAAATTTCAATTCCCATCTCGGGGTCAGCACCTAAATTTTGATCCCTTCTTTCAAGATAGGTTTAAGACCACCTTAAATGGAGTAAGACATCATATTCTCAATATCTTTGAGATAGGTTTAAGACCCCCTTAAATGGAGTAAGGCATCTTATTCTCAATATCTTCAAGATCGGTTTAAGACCAACTTAAATGGAGTAAGGCATTCTAATTCTCTTTATGGGATTGATACCTAATATTAAATTCTCATCTCAGGGTCAGTAGCTAAATTCAGATCCCTTCTTTTGAGATAAGCTTAAGATCACCTTAAATGGTGTAAGGCATCCTATTCTCAATATCTTTGAGATAGGTTTAAGATCACCTTAAATGCAGTAAGGCATCCGATTTTCTTTCTAGGGTTGATACCTAAATTTCAATTCCCATCTCGGGGTCAGTAGCTAAATTATGATCCCTCCTTTTGAGGTAAGTACCTAAATTCCGATTCTCCTCTCAAGGTAAGCATAGACATCCTTTTCTTATCTACACTCTTGGGATTTGTACCAAAATTTTGATTCTCTCCTTTTGATGTCGGTAGCTAAATTTTGATCTTCATTTCAGGGTAGGCTTAAACGTCATATTCCCTTTCCACTCTTGGGGTCAGTACCTAAGTTTTGATTCCCTCCTTTTGGCGTCTGTACCTAAATACTGATTCCCTAATTTCAAGGTCAGTACCAAAATTCCAATTCTTCTTTCAGAGTAGGCTATCTACACTTTTGGGGTAGGCTTAGACGTCCTATTCACATCTTTACCATCGGGGTAGGCTTAGATGTTCTATTCTCATCCTTTCATTCAGGATAAGCTTTGATGTAGTAGAAAGGGACCCTCACCATAGGAAATTCTTAACTCTTCTCTCAACTTGAAGTTCCACATATTGGTCTTGACCTCTAGCACTTGATAGGTGGGATCAATATGGAGGAGCTCAAGGGGAGTTTATATAGGACTGCTTGGTCTTAGGGTTGACCATTGGTGTTGGTCTGGAGCTAGTTCACTCACTTTCACTCACATTCACTCACAACCCTAAACCCAAACTTGTTGACTTTATTTCTTTGATATTTTAGGAAACTCATATAAATTGTCCCTTAGACCCACTAGCCCTAGGCTAGGGTCTACCTAAGACCAATACATGAAGGACCCAATGTAGAGGATTCCATTGATCCATAGCTCAAATAATGTGGTTGGCACCTCAATTAATGTTGAGAACTCTTTATGACATTCTCTTAGACCATTTTGAATTCTCAATTTGGACTTAATCCAACTCAAGCCCAACCTAAACCCAAGTCTAACCCAACATCCCCAAATTAATCAAATGTCTAAATTTCTTTAAACTGAACCTCCAAAGAAATTCAAAATTACTTCAAATCTTATGTAAACTCGTTATGAAAATCCTATCAAAGAAAATTGATCAATAAATTGGGCTCAATGTGATGGTTAGCCTAACATAAACCCAACTTCAACCAAAATTGAACCCTTGCACCAAAATTGATTAAACCTTGCTCAAGTGACCAAATTAATGACCCCACATCCACTAAATGGAGCCTAGTGACAAGGCTAGACTCACCTAACCCACTCTAGAAGATCTATGGACCAATGGTCCCTTAAATTTATGCATTTTACCCATTTTTTGGATAAAATTGAAATATCTTCTCCATCTTTATTTACCCTTGGGAGTTAATCAAAATTAAGCACCCCTTGACCTTCCTGAGCTCAAAGGTGACCAGACCCTAGCCAGCCACCACCTCAGCCACTAAAAACAGTCACACCAAAGAAGCCCAAGTTGGCCAAAACCCAAAATTGAACTTGCTTAAGCTGGCTAAGCTTGATTGGCNTACATATTGCAAAATCTAACTTTTCAAGCGGAGAAACGGGAAGAATCGACAGGTGCACTTTTAAGTTATTGACTATAATTTACTTTTATCTATCTTTCTATATCTCTTAATTTCTGCTTGTAGACTTACATGTTAAACAAAAAGGTCACCCGGCATGCCAAAACTAAAAATTTTAGAATAACCACAAAACTGAAACCAACAGAAAATTAAGAAATCAAAACAAGAAGAAAACTCAGAATTTAATCACAAACAAAATAAAACAAAAAAATTTAACTAAATTAAAACATCTCTATCGGATGATCGGAAATCCCTCAGAGGAGGTAGCCTATGGTTTCTAAAAAGATTTCTCATGTTCTAAATGAAAGTATGAAAATCATTAAACTAGATTTAGTAAATTCATTTGGAGATGCCAGAACGAGGGAACCGTAGGATCTTAATCGCTGTCGCTCTAATCAACTTTAACATTCCCGTAATATTTAAATAACCATAACCTTAGGAAACATTTAATTTGGCATCATGACTTGACACACTAAAAAGCTTAAACTCGCCATGATGAGGAGCTTAGAGCTAGCATTGTAGGCAACATGATCATCTTCAACAACAAAACATGTATACACCAGTTAAACCATTTTTTAGAATTGAACAATAAACCATAGAACTTCTAGGTTGTCCGCCTAGTGCGACATAAATCCTCAATTTTTCTTTAGGCTTTTGTATGGCTCTACTATACAATATAAGCCCTAACTTGCTTTAGGACTCTGAGGTCGTCGTTCGTCATAACTAAATACTCACATATTTCAAACTATTTGTGTGATCATTTCAAACAAATGTAAGCCCTAATTAATAAAACTGTTAAGATGAAACATTCAAATATTTCTCCTTTAAATTGAAACCAAGCCATAGGATAGCTTGGGAAGTCACCAAGGTTCTCCTCAGGATCTGTGACATCCCTTAGTTCTTCTTCCTTAGGATTCCAAAAATAAATGTCTCAAATTTGAGTTATTCCCCTTTCATACCTCCTTGTCTGATCTCGTTGAAAAGTCCCAATCCTTTGAAATTCTTGAAGACAATATTCTCTCATTTTTATTGAGAGTTTTCTTAAGTGGCTTCAGTTATCTAAGATGTAATTAACTATAAGGGATTGCCTTTATAGGAAACTTTTAAAAACCCAACTTAATATAAACCCTATTTAATTTTCCATATTAAATAGGGGAACTTGTCGGCTTATAAATAAAATGGTTTCACAGACCAAACAGATGTCATACATTTCTTATTTTATTTAATTGAGCCCCACACTCAACTCTTGTGTTTATCTTTTGGGATAGATAAATAGTTTGAGGTGTAATGCTCTTTCATCAAAACTTTGAAAGATATGGGATAAATTTGATTTCATATTTTTTAAAAAACTAAATATATACATGTAAATTAAAATGTTCTTCTAAAGCAGGTGAAGGGATTCTGATTCCGGCGACCGACAACTTCTATAGGATGACCCCCCTAGAAAACAATGCTGACCATGAAGTTCAAAACTATTAAAGGCTATCTAGATATAGTAATCCTCACTTTAAGAAAGAAAAAGAAAAAAAATGATTGAAAAGATCCTCAAAGTAAAAGAAAAAAAAGGTGAAGAAAAGAAAAGAAAAATTAGTGGGAGAAGCTGACGGAGATGCCTAATCAAAAATTAGCTTCACTTTGAATCAACTTAAGAAAAAGTCTTTATTGAATTTTTTAAATTTATATTGGAGCATTAGTAGCATTATTAGTAAATTTTTCATGAAGTTCTTTCTCATATGAATATTCTAAGTATCCTTGTTATGACAAACTGCAATTCTTCTTGAAATGAATAGAAATTCAGAAATCTTAAATTTGATTACTAAATGATCTTAGACATAGAGTTTGAATCTAATTAATTAAATGTTTTTTTAAAATTTTACTATTTTATTAATTAAACTAAAGTATAGAAGTTATAAGTTAATCCTTATCTTAAGTCATATGCTTTTATGAAGTAAAAGTGTCACTTGAGGATAAGTAACATTTAAGTTTGGGGGATTCAAAATAATATGTAGTTTTAAGTATATATTTTATGCTTATTTTTGGTGATATTGCACTTTAAACAAGGGTATTTTCATGTTTTTTTGGGATACTGGCGCAAGATGCGCTAACATACAGAGAACTAACGCAATATGCGCCAAATTGGTGCCAAATGCACCAAAACCCAAAAAAAGCATAGTCTTCAGCAAACTAGCGTCAGATTGGCGCCAGATGCACCATTTTATAGAGAGCAAGTGAAAGATGCGCCCGATTTGGCGCAAGATGCTCTCGAGACGACTTTTGGCTGATTAAGGTGGTTCGAGACGAATTTTGCACAAATTTGAAAAGGTACACTTGTTCTAAACACCCCTTAGAGTGATTCAATGTATCTAGACACTTTGGAAGGTTCTTTTATGAAGGGATATGACTCTTGGATTAATGGCATGCCTATTGAATTCAAAAGAGTTGACTTTTAGATAGAATTTTGAAGGAAATTTTGAATTCTTTTTAGAGGTAGGTTGCCTCTAATAAAAGAGGAGGAGTGTGAGGGAATGAGTGTGGCGTGTGAAGGGGGGGCAAAAAGAAGAGATAGAAAGAGAGAGAGACAAGTCAAGGGCTTGGAGATTTTCTTAAAGGAATGTAAGAGGAGAGGGAATGTGAGATATTTCTTCTTCATTACAAAGAGAGAATTGAGAGTGCCAGAATTTCTTGGGATTTTCTTGGGAAGGATTGTGAGATAAGTTGTGTTTTTCATTTCTTTTTTTCTCTAACCCTATTTTTATTAATGAAATCCATATTTTATCGTATCATTCTCATCAATTATGAGTAGTCTTCTTTATCCTTCTCCCTACTTCAGATATGGTTTTGTGAAGAATTAATTTTTTTAAATGGTTTTAAATGTCAATAATTTGTGATAATTTGAACTCCGATCTTCATTTACTTTTCGATATATTCAATTGAAAGGTTAAAATATGTTGTGAAACATATTTTCCGAAAGGGCTATGATTTCTACAACATGGAGAGAATCACATTTGATTTCATGAGAGAGTATGCCATCCATGGAGTTGGGTGCAAATAAATAGGGAAATATACTTTATTGGTTGCAAAATTGGAGATTTTAAGGTGACATGCTAAAATTTGCAATTTGGTCCAATTGATTGGAAATTGTTGCAAGATTGTTAGCCCTCGGGTGAGGGAGTAATGGGAGCTTTGGAGTGGCAACCGGTATCCTCCCAGCCTAAATATGGAATTAGGGACCAAGCTGGGGATTAGTCAATATTTTTTATGCACTGAAAAGATGTTAAAGAATATGATTGCTTCTATTTGATACAAAATAATTTATATATATTTTTTTCAAATGATTTTAATTTCTTCACAATTCATATACTTATTGTAAAGGGGAAGGATTCTTTCTTAAATTTGAACATCCCGTCACAAAAACTTTGTTATTTTTAATAAGTTTACTTTAGATAGATTAGAATTTAGTTTAGTTAATTTTGTCTTTCAATTGCATTTTAATTATCATTCAATCTAGTATTAATATTCGAATTTCACACTTAACTTTTTATAGTTTTAAAAATTGTAGTATAGATTATAATCTTAAGAATTTACTTATAGGCCTTTCTAACTTCCATGTGGGATCGATACCTAGGACTCCATTAAGGCTCTTTATTACTTGAGCGATAAGTATACTTCTGTTAATTTTATACTGGATTTTACAGTTTAAAGATTTCTAAAAGATAAAACTATTTTCGCTAAACTTATTTTTGCTTATATTAATTTGCATATTTGCTATTGTATCTGTTGTGATTATTTTGTAATTTTGAAAAATATTTGCAAAATTAACACACTAAATTCACCTGCATCAGATTCCTAAGTTGAATATATGATATTCNGGGACTCCATTAAAGCTCTTTATTACTTGAGCGATAAGTATACTTCCGTTAATTTTATACTGGATTTAACAGCTTAAAGATTTCTAAAAGATAAAACTATTTTCACTAAACTTATTTTTTTATATTAATTTGCATATTTGCTATTGTATCTGTTGTGTGTATTTTGTAATATTGAAAAATATTTGCAAAATTAACACACTAAATTCACCTGCATCAGATTCCTAAGTTGAATATATGATATTCNTAGTGACTCTCTAAGAACTCCTCAGCTCAATCCCACTATTTTACCCACGTGGTTCCCACTGTAAGAGCTCAATTTTGAGTTCAAAATTTTAGCTTGAACCGGGAAATATTTTCCCACACCTCCAAAGTCCACTAAAGTTCAATGAAATGTGCCCACACCATCACCAGAGTGAGAGAAGCTGATTCCTCATAAAAGCCCCCATCCTAAATAGCCTCTAACCTAGCTCTAGAAAAACACTGAAAATGACCTTGATCAAAATTTTATCTAGACAATTCACCTTGGCCTAGGAGTTTATCTGGAGGTTCATTGGACCAAATTGAAGCTACTACAAATATCTTATTGAGGTCTCCCCTCTCAGACAAAGGTATTTAGCCTCAACCCTAAATCGAGATTAAATTGATTCTCAATATGTATATAATGTATTTTGTACGAATAAACTGTATAGATATGCTTGTCTTGAGTAGATGAAGGTTTATGAACAGACCCAATGCAATTTGGTTGAGTCTCAACGAAGATATACCATTCGATCATGCGTTTTTTCAATGGACAGTCGTGATGGAGTCGGATAAAAAGAAGATACGCAAACCGCAGGCTGACGAGGTGCTGAGGTGTCTAGAGACGTCAAATGGCGGAGTGCCATGTGGCTTTTTGGAGCAGCCGTAGTTTGAGATGGTGTCGCGCATTTAAATAGAAAAATCTGGATTTATTTTATTTATTTAAATACTAGAACCTTAAAAATCCATATCTTTCTCTAGAAAAGTTATAAAAATAAAATAAAAATACCCTCTTGCTCAGTGAATAGAGGAGAATAATGTGAACTAAAAGTAAAAATTATTTGTTAACTCTCTAAATTTTAATGAATTAAATACTCTCTGGGGTATTTTAATTCTTTATGATCAAGCATTGCTCACCATGGCTTGAAACTTTTGGGGTTCATTCCTTGTGATAGAGGGGATGTTCTCTGATTTTTCCAAGGTCAGAGGGCCTCACTACGCTTCTAACCATAAATTTTAAGCTAGGATGGATATTTTGACTTATTTTAATTACATAAATTATAATACCACTTAAACAATTATGAGAATAATTTTAGTAGGTTTCCTATGGTCAGGGAAGCTTAAGAAAAATGTCATGATGATTTGAATTATCTTGAACATTTCTATAGTTAATTAAATGTATATATCTTGCTTTAATTTATGTAAATTAAAAACTAATAAAAATTTGACAAAATCAACTCCACACTATGTATAAAAATCATGTTTACCCATTGTAAAAAATTTTAAATTATTTGAATAAGTCTATGTATTAAAGTTGATTTTCTAAGAAACCTTGTATTTTCGTACAAAAATAATTATATTAAATTAAATACATTTTGGAAAATTATGAAAAGTATTTTTCTGAGTTCCTTGTGATCAGGGGCACTTAAGAAAAATAAATTTTATTTTTGGGAAAATACTAGATTTTTTAGCTTTATTTTGAATTTAAAATAATTAAAATTAATTAAAAATCCCAAAAATATTAAAATATTTTAAAATGTGCCTAATTGTTTCTTGATTTCGTTAAACTGGTTAAGACATTTTTAATAATTTTTCTAAGTTAAAAATAAAATTTTAAGGACTTAAAATGAATTTTTCTTGTTTTCTCATTAAAATAATTATAATAAATAAATTAAAGATTAGAAAAATGCAAAATTTGTTTCTCTAAGTTCCCTGGGATCATAGAGGTTTAATAAAAACATAAAAAATAATTTTTGTGAATAAAACTTTTTTTCCATTCAAATTAAATCATAAAAATCAATAATAATTACAAAATTAAATTAAAGATTTAATTCAAAAAATCATGGAATTTTTTATAAGTGTTTCTTTGACCTAAAGGGACCTCTAATAATTTTCTCATGAATAAAAACCTTAGATTAGATAGTCAAGTAAATCAACTTTAAAAATACTACCTTTTAAATTTAAATAATTATTTAAATTAAATTAAATTTTGAAGATCCACATTTTCTCCTCTAATATTTTAACTGAATTTTGATTAATGAATTATGAGGTGGAGAAACCCAAAGGCAAAGGAGTAACTTTAGGGTTGGGTGCCTCAGTCAAGGTTTAGGATTAATCAAAGGGAAGATGGGCAATTTTGATCCTAATGAACATCTTTGGATAATGAAAGAAAATGGGATTAAAGGTTGGAACTCACTTACCTCCTTTTCTATAATAAGAACAAAATTCTAATTTCCTTAATTATCATGGCTTGGAAGTCGATCAAAATTAAATGATTCTCAAGTGATGGGTTCGGGTTATAAAGATAATATTTCATTAATTTTAAGCACATAATTGATGACAATGTGATTTTTCAATAAGAATGCATGTCATTTAAATAAAAATTCTGCTAAGTTGCCATTTCACCTACTGTGATTGTTCAAGGCTTGATAGTGACCTAGGCTTGACATTTAAACTGGTTTGATTGGACTAAGAAGATAACATGATTGATGATTAACACTTTTTTACACTACAAACCTGATTTAACTTTGGAAACCAAAACCTTTACTTAAATTTTCCTTAAAGGCACCCACCCATATAACTCTTAAATTAAATATCAACTGATTAATTGAGTGTCGTAGCCTCAGGATAAATAAAACTTCAAGTTTCCTTAAGCAATGGGATAACCTTATTTCCCATGCAATGATTTAACCTAAGGGGATAAATAAAATAAATATATAATCATCATAATAAATAAATAACCTTAGCATGGGATAAATGAATTTAATGCAAAATATGATAAATTATTTGAAATCTTATCATATGGATTTATTTATTAAATAGCAATGGGATAAATAAATAACCTTATATCATTTTATTAACCTTAGCTTAACCTTGNGTTAACACCTTTTTACACTACAAGCCTGATTTAACTTTGGAAACCAAAACCTTTACTTAAATTTTCCTTAGAGGCACCCACCCATATAACTCTTAAATTAAATATCAACTGATTAATTGAGTGTCGTAGCCTTAGGATAAATAAAACTTCAAGTTTCCTTAAGCAATGGGATAACCTTATTTCCCATGCAAGGATTTAACCTAAGGGGATAAATAAAATAAACATATAATCATCATAAAAAATAAATAACCTTAGCATGGGATAAATAAAACTAATACAAAATATGATAAATTAGTTGAAATCTTATCATATAGATTTATTTATTAAATAGCAATGGGATAAATAAATAACCTTATATCATTTTATTAACCTTAGCTTAACCTTGGATGACTAACAAAATGATATGATAAGTTAAAAATGAACTTGAAATATTTCAAGAAATCTTCAAAGTGATTCAGGGTCATGCTCCGAGCACTTTGGAATCTCTTGAATATCTTGAAGGGCAAATTGAACTTGCTATAATTCATTCTAAAATCATC
Organism: Phalaenopsis hybrid cultivar; assembly: GCA_002079205.1. Classification (NCBI taxonomy): domain Eukaryota; kingdom Viridiplantae; phylum Streptophyta; class Magnoliopsida; order Asparagales; family Orchidaceae; genus Phalaenopsis; species Phalaenopsis hybrid cultivar. The sequence goes on from JXCR01139340.1 coordinate 83,546, forward strand.
CACTAAGATCTTTTGAGACTCAATAAAGTCATAACTTGGGGTTTGGTAGCTATGCCTTTATCTACTCCTCCAATTTGAATTCCTTGCAAAATTATAAACATTATGCAAAATCTAACTTTTCAAGCGGAGGAACGGGAAGAATCGATAGGTGCACTTTTAAGTTATTGACTATAATTTACTTTTATCTATCTTTCTATATCTCTTAATTCCTGCTTGTAGACTTACATGTTAAACAACAAGGTCACCCGGCATGCCAAAACTAAAAATTTTAGAATAACCACAAAACTGAAACCAAAAGAAAATTAAGAAATCAAAACAAGATAAAATTCACCACTGCAATAGTTAAAATATAAGAAAACTCAAAATTTAATCACAAACAAAATAAAACAAAAAAATTTCAACTAAATTAAAACATCTCTATCGGATGATCGGAAATCCCTCGGAGGAGGTAGCCTATGGTTGCTAAAAAGATTTCTCGTGGTCTAAATGAATGTATGAAAATCATTAAACTAGATTTAGTAAATTCATTTGGAGATGCCAGAACAAGGGAACCGTAGGATCTTAATCGCTGTCTCTCTAATCAACTTTAACATTCCCACAATATTTAAATAACCATAACCTTAGGAAACATTTAATTTGACATCATGACTTGACACACTAAAAAGCTTAAACTCGCCGCGATGAGGAACTTAGAGCTAGCATTGTAGGCAACATGATCATCTTCAACAACAAAACATGTATACACCAGTTAAACCATTTTTTAGAATTGAACAATAAACCATAGAACTTCTAGGTTGTCCGCCTAGTGCGACATAAATCCTCAATTTTTCTTTAGGCTTTTGTATGGCTCTACTATACAATATAAGCCCTAACTTGCTTTAGGACTCTGAGGTCGTCGTTCGTCATAACTAAATACTCACATATTTCAAACTATTTGTGTGATCATTTCAAACAAATGTAAGCCCTAATTAATAAAACTGTTAAGATGAAACATTCAAATATTTCTCCTCTAAATTGAAACCAAGCCATAGAATAGCTTTGGAAGTCACCAAGGTTCTCCTCAAGATCCGTGACATCCCTTAGTTCTTCTTCCTTTGGATTCCAAAAATAAATGTCTCAAATTTGAGTTATTCCCCTTTCATACCTCTTTGTCTGATCTCGTTGAAAAGTCCCAATCCTTTGAAATTCTAGAAGACAATATTCTCTCATTTTTATTGAGAGTTTTCTTAAGTGACTTCAGTTATCTAAAATGTAATTAACTATAAGGGATTGCCTTTATAGGAAACTTTTAAGAACCCAACTTAATATAAACCCTATTTAATTTTTCATATTAAATAGGGGAACTTGTCGGCTTATAAATAAAATGGTTTCACAGACCAAACAGATGTCATACATTTCTTAGTTTATTTAATTGTGCCCCACACTCAAGTTTTGTGTTTATCTTTTGGGATAGATACATAGTTTGAGGTGTAATGCTCTTTCATCAAAACTTTGAAAGATATGGGATAAGTTTGATTTCATATTTTTTAAAAACTAAATATATACATGTAAATTAAAATGTTCCTCTAAAGCAGGTGAAGGGATTCTGATTCCGGCGACCGACAACTTCCATAGGATGACCCCCCTAAAAAACAGTGCTGACCATAAAGTTCAAAACTATTAAAGGCTATCTAGATATAGTAATCCACACTTTAAGAAAGAAAAAGAAAAAAAAAATGATTGAAAAGATCCTCAAAGTAAAAGAAAAAAAAGGTGAAGAAAAGAAAAGAAAAATGAGTGGGAGAAGCTGACGAAGATGCCTAATAAAAAATTAGCTTCACTTTGAATCAACTTAAGAAGAAGTCTTTATTGCACTTCTTAAATTTATATTGGAGCATTAGTAGCATTATTAGTAAAGTTTTCATGAAGTTCTTTTTCATATGAATATTCTAAGTATCCTTGATATGACAAACTGCAATTCTTCTTGAAATGATTAGAAATTCAGAAATCTTAAATTTGATTACTAAATGATCTTAGACTTAGAGTTTGAATCTAATTAATTAAATGTTTTTTAAAATTTTAATATTTTATTAATTAAACTAAAGTATAGAAGTTATAAGTTAATCCTTATCCTAAGTCATATGCTTTTATGAAGTAAAAGTGTCACTTGAGGATAAGTAACATTTAAGTTTGGGGGATTCAAAATAATATGTAGTTTTAAGTATATATTTTATGCTTATTTTTTGTGATATTGCACTTTAAACAAGGGTATTTTCATGTTTTTTTGTTGCAGGTATATATATATTAGGTATTTGGAGCAAAAGTAGCAAAAATGATAAAATTTGGAGCCAAAACAACAAATTTTGGGATACTGGTGCAAGATGCGCTAACATACAGAAAATTGACGCAATATGCGCCAAATTGGTGCCAAATGCACCAAAACCCAAAAAAAGCATAGTCTTCAGCAAACTAGCGTCAGATTGGCGCCAGATGCACCATTTTATAGAGAGCTGGTGAAAGATGCGCCAGATTTGGCACAAGATGCTCTCGAGACGACTTTTGGCTGATTACGATGGTTCGAGATGAATTTTGCACAAATTTGAAAAGTTACACTTGTTCTAAACACCCCTTAGAGTGATTCAATGTATCTAGACACTTTGGAAGGTTCTTTTATGAAGGGATATGACTCTTGGATTAATGGACATGCCTATTGAATTCAAAAGAGTTGACTTTTAGAAAGAATTTTGAAGGAAATTTTGAATTCTTTTTGGAGGGAGGTTGCCTCTAATAAAAGAAGAGGAGTGTGAGGGAATGAGTGTGGCGTGTGAAGGGGGGGCGAAAAGGAGAGATAGAAAGAGAGAGAGACAAGTCAAGGGCTTGGAGATTTTCTTAAAGGATTGTAAGAGGAGAGGGAATGTGAGAGATTTCTTCTTCATTACAAAGAGAGAATTGAGAGTGCCAGAATTTCTTGGGATTTTCTTGGGAAGGATTGTGAGATAAGTTGTGTCTTTCATTTCCTTTGTTTTCTAAACCTATTTTTATTAATGAAATCCATATTTTATCGTATCATTCTCATGAATTATGAGTAGTCTTCTTTATCTTTTTCCCTACTTGAGATATGGTTTTGTGAAGAATCAATTTTTTTAAATGGTTTTAAATGTCAATAATTTGTGATAATTTGAACTCCGATCTTCATTTACTTTTCGATATATTCAATTGAAATGTTAAAATATGTTGTGAAACATATTTTACAAAAGGGCTATGATTTCTACAACATGGGGAGAATCACATTTGATTTCATGAGAGAGTATGTCATCCATGGAGTTGGGCGCAAATAAATAGAAAAATATACTTTATTCAATGCAAAATTGGAGATTTTAATGTGACAGATTAAAATTCGCAATTTGGTCCAATTGATTGGAAATTGTTGCAAGATTGTTAGCCCTCGGGTGAGGGAGTAATGGGAGCTTTGGAGTGGCAACCGGTATCCTCCCAGCCTAAATACGGAATTAGGGACCAAGCTGGGGATTATTCAACATTATTTATGCACTGAAAAGATGTTAAAGAATATGATTGCTTCTATTTGATACTAAATAATATATATATATTTTTTCAAATGATTTTAATTTCTTCACAATCCATATTCTCATTGTAAAGGGGAAGGATTCTTTCTTAAATTTGAACATTTTATCACAAAAACTTTGTTATTTTTCATAAGTTTACTTTAGATAGATTAGAATTTAGTTTAGTTAATTTTGTCTTTCAATTGCATTTTAATTATCATTCAATCTAGTATTAATATTCGAATTTCACACTTAACTTTTTATAGTTTTAAAAATTGTAGTATAGATTATAATCTTAAGAATTTACTTATAGGCCTTTCTAACTTCCATGTGGGATCGATACCTAGGACTCCATTAAGGCTCTTTATTACTTGAGCGATAAGTATACTTCTGTTAATTTTATACTGGATTTTACAGTTTAAAGATTTCTAAAAGATAAAACTATTTTCGCTAAACTTATTTTTGCTTATATTAATTTGCATATTTGCTATTGTATCTGTTGTGATTATTTTGTAATTTTGAAAAATATTTGCAAAATTAACACACTAAATTCACCTGCATCAGATTCCTAAGTTGAATATATGATATTCTTACACCCTAGTCCTAAGTTGATTTTCTAGATATTCTCCTAAGTTAGACTATAACATTTTTGAGACAAAGTTATGGGAAACTCTACTGAAACCCACTACCTTAAATAACCAAATTTGCTCTTTAAAGTTATAGTGTTACTTGAGGACAAGTAACGTTTAAGCTTGGGAGAATTGAACCACATTAAAATTATCACTTTTTAGTGAACATTTCATGTTCAATTTATGAAAATTTTTTATGATATTGCACTTTAAAGGAAATTATTTTGCATGTTTTTAGTTTCATGTACAAGGAATGGAGTATTAGTGAAAATGAAGCAATAATGGTGCAATTTGGAGCCAAATTGAGCAAGGAAAAAAATTCCGATCTGGCTCATTTTGATATGAATTTCTATCCTTAATTTTATTTATATTTATCACATGTTTTTGAATGAAATTACACTTTCAAGAAAGGGTATTTTCATGTTTATCTTGTAAGTATAACACTAAGAGCGAATTGGGAGCTGAAAATGGGTGAAATAGAGCCAAAATAGAGCAAAACAGGTGTGTTGCCCGTAGGGTGATGCTATAGCACCAAATTCTAGTACAATAGGACCAGACACGACTATAAATAGCGCTCTAGTGCCGATTCTAGACCCATAACACCCAAGACCATTTTTGGATGGCTTTTGGGCAATTCAGGGCCATTGTAGGATGTTCTAGAAGCTTCGGGATCGCTTCCATGCCACATTGAGTGGTTAAATGAATCTAGACACTTAAAAAGGCTCTTGGATGAAGAGATGTGTCTCTTGGAGTTAAAAATTGTGTCTTTTAGATAAATAGATATGTCTCTTGGAGAACGGAGGGTATTTGGTGTCACTTTAAAAAGGAGGGCTAACGCCTCTCATAACAAGTAATTAGTGTGTGTTTTAGTAAAAATTTTAAAAGGATTTTAGATAGAGTTTGGCAAGAGTATGGATATGTATATTTCTTCATTTTTTGGAGAGATTAGTGAGGGATTTTTAGAGATATGAGTAAGGAAGTATGAGTAGTGCATGGACCGGTCGGTGAGTTTGTTGGAGAGATTTTCATCTTTATTACAGAGGGAAAAATCAAAGTATTATGTTCTTCATTATCTTGAAATTATTGTAAAAACATTCTAGTGGATTTTATTTGATTTTAATGAAATTTTTTGTTAGGTTTCATCCATGCATCGTAAGTAGTTTTCTTTACTCTTTTCTTTTAATATGAAGTAGCGGCATGTGTAGGAAAATTTGTTTTATGATAAAATTATTTTTATTTTCATATGATTAGTAATATCTCCCTTGCTTTATTGACATAAGTTAAGTGGCAATAGGTCATGTCAAATTTGTTGTGAGTGAAACAAAGACTCAGCAGAGCGGTGATATTGCAACTTGAGTGCACTCACATTGACCGGTTGGCTAGTAAAATAATTTAAGCAGCAATGCAAATTTTAAGAAAATATAATTTAATGATCTATTTCTATTAGATGCTTCTAGGTGAAAGATAGTAATATAAAACTAATAAAATACTAAGCATACACATACACTTGAAAGAGGATAGGTAGACATATGTTCCTTATTTGCACATAATTTAATACTTGATTCTATCGATCCTTTACTGCTTATGTCGTTATCTTAATTTTACTTTTCTTTTGCAATGAAATAGATGCATGTTTAGGAATTTAGATTTTCTTAGATATTTTTTTTATTTAATTAATGTGATGGTATTTTCACCGGCACTTAATTTACTTTACAAACTAAACACATGTAATGCTAAAATTTGTTGCAAAACATAATGACTCGGGAGGGTTGTGATTTCACCAACTTGTGAATGCGACAATTCAACTTGGGCAGAGCCGTCGCGATCACCCGAGGGAGAGTGCAAATAGATAGGGAGATAAGTTTTGATGGGTGTAGAATTGATGTTTTTGGGGTGACAGACTGGATTCTTTTATCAATTTAGTCTAGGGTTTAGATCGGAAGAGTCCTTCGTAGGTTCTGTAGAGAGAGCACAGTGTATAATCTGAAAGTGAGAGGCCAAAATCTACTCAACAATATAACACAAGCTAGTGGAAAACTCTAGTTTAGCCAATGTTCTTTGCTAGCACTGAGAGGGGGTAAAGAATAGGTATGCTCCCATTTGTCACTGGCTGCATTAAATTCTAAGCATTTCATTCCTACTCATAATCTAGTCATTCCACAAGAAGGGTGGTCCTTAACATCTCAAAATTCCCCAAACTAATTTATCCATATAAGTTATCTTTAGATTTAAAATTTTTATTTTGGAATAGTTATTAAAAAATCCACTTTAATCAACATTCCAAATTAAGGCCTAATAGTAGTAGACTAGAATTAGCCTAAGGGATTTTTTACCTCGCTTCTTTGTGAGATTCTAGGGTCTTAAGAGAAAACCCTATATTACATGAAATGATATGTATACTTGCGTAGTACCCCAGTGTGTAAACTATTTTATAAATTTTAATTATGCACAACAACCAATAAATATAAATTGAGTCAAGTTTTAGGCCATATTTTTTAAGCTAAATTAGTGTGTAATTGCGGGTCGGGTTAGCCGGCTGGCTGTTTGGTTTGTGCGTCTAAAAAATAATTGTTTTTGCATAAATGACCATTGTAACCCTGATTTAGATAAGTTGTTTAGCTATTTAGCTTTTGTATTTAGAAAAAAGTTGAATTGCAGAATTTCTGGATAAATGACCATTCTGGTACTGCGCAACATTGTTGTTTGTACCAGAACTGTAACATCTACACATTTGACAGTTGCGAACAAAAAAAACACTTCATAACAGTAAAAAACTATGATATATACATCACTTAAAATTGAGTAGCAAAATACCCAATAAAAAGAAAAAATCATATTGAAATTACCATTAATAAAATGATGTTAATATTCATTCTAAACTCCCAAAGAAGCATGTCATGAGCAACGTTGTCTGGTTCAGACACCATCGAATCCCGAGCAACGATGTCCGATTAGGAAACTATCAATCCACAAGTGACGTTCTTCTGTTAGGATACTGTAAAATTTTTTGGTTGGGATACTGTAGAATCAGACAATTTGTCTACCCATTTGATAAACTTACAGTAGTCCGGTTCGTCTGCCCACCGCGGGCACTTGTAGAATTGCCTCCCGTAGCTATGTGACTTGCGTGACATGAGTAACTTAGGAATTGTATGAGCATTGCATGGATTAGCGGGAGACTTTGTGGGAGAGATCTTCATCTCTTTTTCAAAGGAAAAAAAACTTAGTATTGTGCTCTTCATTATCTTATGATTTTTTATACACTAATCTAGTGGANTGCTCTAGTGTTGATTCTAGACCCATAACACCCAAGACAATTTTTGGATGGCTTTTGGGTGATTCAGGGCCATTGTAGGATGTTCTGGAAGCTTCGAGATCGCTTCCATGCCACATGGAGTGGTGAAATGAATCTAGACACTTAAAAAGGCTCTTGGATGAAGAGATGTGTCTCTTGGAGTTAAAAATTGTGTCTTTTAGATAAATAGATATGTCTCTTGGAGAACGGAGGGTATTTGGTGTCTCTTTAAAAGGAGGGCTAACGCCTCTCATAACAAGTAATTAGTGTGTGTTTTAGTAAGAATTTTAAAAGGATTTTAGATAGAGTTTGACAAGATTATGGATATGTATATTTCTTCATTTTTTGGAGAGATTAGTGAGGGATTTTCAGAGATATGAGTAAGGAAGTATGAGTAGCGCATGGATCGGTCGGTGAGTTTGTTGGAGAAATTTTCATCTTTATTACAGAGGGAAAATCAAAGTATTATGTTCTTCATTATCTTGAAATTATTGTAAAAACATTCTAGTGGATTTTATTTGATTTTAATGAAATCTTTTTTATGTTTCATCCATGCATCATAAGTAGTTTTCTTTACTATTTTCTTTTAATATGAAGTAGCGACATGTGTAGGAAAATTTGTTTTATGATAGAATTATTTTTATTTTCATACGATTAGTAATATCTCCCTTGTTTTATTGACATAAGTTAAGTGGCAATAGGTCATGTCAAATTTGTTGTGAGTGAAAAAAAGACTCAGCAGAGCGGTGATATTGCAACTTGAGTGCACTCACATTGACCAGTTGGCTAGTAAAATAATTTAGGCGGCAATGCAAATTTTAAGAAAATATAGTTTAATGATCTATTTCTATTAGATGCTTTTAGGTGATAGATAGTTGTATAAAACTAATAAAATACTAAGCATACACATACACTTGAAAGAGGATAGGTAGACATATGTTCCTTATTTGCACATAATTTAATACTTGATTCTATCGATCCTTTTACTGCTTATGTCGTTATCTTAATTTTACTTTTCTTTTGCAATGAAATAGATGCATGTTTGGGAATTTAGATTTTATTAGATATTTTTTTATTTAATTAATGTGATGGTATTTTCACCGGCACTTAATTTACTTTACAAAATAAACACATGTAATGTTAAAATTTGTTGCAAAACATAATGACTCGGGAGGGTTGTGATTTCACCAACATGTGAATGCGACAATTCAACTTGGGCAGAGTCGTCGCGATCACCAGAGGGAGAGTGCAAATAGATTGGAAGATAAGTTTTGATGGGTGTAGAATTGATGTTTTTGGGGTGACAAGCTAGATTCTTTTATCAATTCAATCTAGGGTTTAGATGGGAAGAGTCCTTCGTAGGTTCTGTAGAGAGGGCACAGTGTGTAATCTGAAAGTGAGAGGCCAAAATCTACTCAACAATATAACACAAGCTAGTGGAAAGCTCTAGTTTAGCCAATGTTCTTTGCTAGCACCGAGAGGGGGTAAGGAATAGGTATGCTCCCATTTGTCATTGGCTGCATTAAATTCTAAGCATTTCATTCCTACTCATAATCTAGTCATTCCACAAGAAGGGTAGTCTTTAACATCTCAAAATTCTCCAAACTAATTTATCCATATAAGTTATCTTTAGATTTAAAATTTTCATTTTGGAATAGTTATTAGAAAATCCACTTTAATCAACATTCCAAATTAAGGCCTAATAGTAGTAGACTAGAATTAGCCTAAGGGATTTCTTACCTCGCTTCTTTGTGAGATTGATACTAGGGTCTTAAGATAAAACCCTATATTACATGAAATGATATGTATACTTGCGTAGTACCCCCAGTGTGTAAATTATTTTATAAATTTTAATTATGCACAGTAGCCAATAAATATAAATTGAGTCAAGCTTTAGGCCATATTTGTTAAGCTAAATTAGTGTGTAATTGCGAGTCGGGTTAGTTGGCTGGCTGTTTGGTTTGTGCGTCTAAAAAATAGTTGTTTTTGGATAAATGACCATTGTAACCCTGATCTAGATAAGTTGTTTAACTATTTGGTTTTTGTATTTAGAAAAAAAGTTGAATTGCAGAATTTCTGGATAAATGACCATTCTGGTACTGCGCAACATTGTTGTTTGTACCAGAACTGTAACATCTACACATTTGACAGTTGCAAACAAAAAAACCACTTCATAACAGTAAGAAACTATGATATATACATCACTTAAAATTGAGTAGCAAAATACCTAATAAAAAGAAAAAAAACATATTGAAATTACCATTAATAAAAGGATGTTAATATTCATTCTAAACTGTTAAAGAAGCATGTCATGAGCAACGTTGTCCGGTTCAGACACCATCGAATCCCGAGCAACGATGTCCGATTAGGAAACTATCAATCTACAAGTGACGTTCTTGTGTTAGGATACCGTAAAACTTTGAGTAAAATTTTTTGGTTGGGATATTGTAGAATCAGACAAATTGTCTACCCATTTGATAAACTTACAGTAGTCCGGTTCGTCTGCCCACTGCGGGCACTTGTAGAATTGCCTCCCGTAGCTATGTGACTTGCGCGACATGAGTAACAAAGAAGGCTGCCCGCAGTGACATAACACTGGCTCTGAGTTCCCTGAGAGCTTGTAGTTCATCTTCTTACAATTATTCAAGGGAGAGCACTTCAGTCAAAAAATTAGATGAAATAAAAAATTTGTCCAATTTGAAATACAAACCAAAAATATGGGTACAAAAACAGGCTGTATGATCATGTATTTAACCAACCCACAAAAGAAATAAAACAAAAAAATATACCACAAAATTTTCAAATACAAAAATATACATAATATAAATATGTCAAAGACAAAGCAAAAAAAAGAATTTATAGGTAAGAGGCCTTAGAGAAGCAACTAAATCAACCAAAGAGTTTGTCATGACATGCAAATAGTAGACCCTGTAAAAAAATGAGTTTTTGGTTGCCTTTAACTCACATGGTATCATCGTCCAGTGCCACATGTGCTTAGCACGAAAAAAAGGCCATCTAGTAGATTCTTATATATCGATGCACAGTCAAGAAGAAAGGACCTCGATTACCTTCATTAGGACTTCACATGCAGCACCAACAGGTAACCCACGGATTGTGGCACATATGCACATCACCAAAAAAGGCCATGTATGTGGATCCTCATAAGCCGAACACCAAAAAAAGGAAAGGATCCTGGTTGCCTTTATAAAGATTTCACATGCACCACTAAAACAATGATGACTGGCCATTTATAAGAACTCATATGGTCAGATGTTTCATCATTAACCTCACAAACCCACAAAAAAATAACATAACATAGAAGCCACCAAAACATGTTAATTTAATAAAATTGAAAGTTACAATGGAACTAATGATATAAGAAGGGTACATAAAGTATGCAAAATAAAGAAGATGCAGTCAATCAACAATTGCATATAACATTTGTTATACACTCTCTCGAAGCAGCCATCTCCGTTGCACCTTTGTAATCCTGAGTGTCAAATTCATGTGACTCCAAAATATCCTCTGGAATAGACTGCACAACCTAGAATTTGAATGCTTCAGGCGAGATATGCATGTCATCAGAGTAAACCATATTGAAGTTCATATTAGACCGAGAGGGATGTTGTCTAATGGAACAGTGGAGCGCCATTGTGGCCACCACAATATGTTCCCTTCAAGAAAATGGGTACATTAGCATATCGCATAGGATGACCCATTTCTTCTTCCAAACCCTAAATGTTCTTTCAATCACCCTATGTAAGGAAGAGTGACATTCGTTGAAGATTTCTTTTCTATCACGGGTGACGCCAATTGATCTCTCGAAATCAGGGATGTGGTATTTGGTGTGTGGAAATGACTTTAAATACCCCCTCTGTAAGGGATGTTCGACATCCACCAAATAATATTTACCTGTCATGAAAGATAGTTATATTGACTATTGAAAACAAAAACTAGTAGGGCCAATAGAAACAATAACATAGAATAATAAAGAACACCTGATGCTAAATAATATTTACCTGTCAATTACCCTGCATAAGGAAGAGTGACGTTTGTTGAACGCTTCTTTGTTCTTAGTCATAATGGGACTAATACAAGATATGTATTACTAAATACACTGATATTGATAATAAAATTAATCACTAATAGAAATAATAACATAACCTAATAAAGAAACGCATTTGAAGCATAGAACACAAGCCATCATAAACACAACCCACACAAGCTAAGGCCTGCAGAGCACACCCAAGCCACCATAAAAAACACTCGCAGGCACCACACACAAACACACCTCACAGACACCACTCAAGCCACCAAAAACACCACTCCTAACCATCAATTCCACAGGCACACCTCACATCCACCACCAACCAACACACCCAAACTTAAGTGAGCACACCCAAGCTACCGTAAACACCATGCACAAACACCAATGTCACAAACACACATATCACATCCACCATCAACGCACACTCCCATAGTCAAAAGAGCATACACAAGTTAGGATCAACACCACTCACAACCACCACTGTCACAAGCACACCTCGCATCCACCACCAACCCACACACCCAAAGCTAAGAGAGCACACATAAGACACGATCAACACCACTCGTTGCCACCGCTGTCATTTGCACACCTCACAACCACCACCAACCCAATTACCCAAAGCCTAGAGAGAACACACAAGCCATGATCAACGCCACTCATAACCACTGCTGCCATATGCACTCCTTACATCCACCACTAACCCACACACCCAAAGCCAGGAGAGCACATCAAAGCAACCATAAATAACACTCACAACCACTAAATATAAGTAAACCTCACATCCACCACCAAACACACTCACCCAAAGCAAGGAGAGGACACCCAAGCCATCATAAACAAAGGAGATTAGTTCATCCAAATATAAGCTCAAAGTATTGTTCATATCATAACTAATAAATGGGCTTAACTTGTTGAATAATTGCCATCCAATTCATATCTCAATTACATGGCTTCTACAAGCCAACATAAGAACACAAACATGCAAAAAAACATGCAAAAAAATGCCACAAAAAATGATAAATATTATTTACATGTAATGAAAGACAATATTATTGACTATTGATAAAAAAAAAACTAATAGGACCAACAGAAATAATAACATAACCTAATAAAGAACACCTCACACCAAATACTATTTACCTATCAATAATTCTACATAAGGAAGAGTGACGTTTGTCGAACGCTTATTTGTTCTTAGCCATAATGGGACTAATAAAATACATGTATCAATAAGTACACTAGTATTGATAATCAAATTAAGCACCAATAGAAACAATACCATAACCTAATAAGGAAACACATTTGAAGCATAAAACACAAGCCACCAAAAACACAACCCACACAACCCAAGACCTGCAGAGCTCACCCAAGCCACCATAAACAACACTCGCAAGAACCACACATAAGCACACCTCACATCCATCACACAAGCCACAATAAACACCACTCGAAGCCACCACTATTATAACCGCACCTCACATCCTCCACCAACCAACACACCCAAAGCCAGGAGAACAACCCAAGCCACCATAAACACCACTCACAGCCACCACTATCACAAGCACACCTCACATCCACCACCAATGCACACACCTAAAGTCAAGAGAGCACACACAGGCCACGTTTAACACCACTCACTGCCACCACTGTCATAAACACACCTCACATCCACCACCAACCAACACACCCAAATCCAAAAGAGCACACACAAGCCACAATCAACACCACTCACAATCACCATTGTCAATTGAACACCTCAAATCTACTACCAACCCACACAGCCAAAGTCAGGAGAGAACACACAAGCCACAATCAACACCACTCACAACCACCGCTATCATGTGCATTCCTCACATCCACCACAAACCCACACACCCAAAGTCAAGAGAGCACATTAAAGAAACCATTAATACCACTCAAAACCATAAAACACAAGCACACCACCCACACACCCAAAGGTAGGAGAGTACACCCAAGCCACCATAAACATAGGAGATTAGCTCATCCCAATATAATCTCAACACGTTGTTCATTTCTCAACTAATAAATGGGCTCATCTTGTTGAATAACCATCCATCCATTTCATATCTCAATTACATGGATTCTACAAGCCAACATAGGAAATCAAACATGCAAAAAATGCCACAAAAAAATGCCACAGAAGTAATGCCTACAGCTTTCTATGTGGTTTTCCATAGCTTCAACAAGTCGAATTTCTCACAGTGAGCAGAAAATGATGAAGCAAAATTACCATAGAAATGCTACAGAAAAAATCGGGATTCCAATAAGGAGAATGAAACCTATCTCAAAATTAAAAAGAATGTCATTAAATGCTTCACATCTTAATTCACATGGAAAACGGTCCATCCTAAATCAAAAGAGTCATTTATACACAATGCTTCACATCCATCCATATGCAATGCTCCATTATTATGGATCACAAGAAAAACAAGGGTAAATACTTACAGAGCATAATGATGACAGATCGCATATGAGAACATGAAGAGAAAATAAATAAACGTGTGACAGAGGCATAACGAGGTCAGGGAAGGGGATTGAAAGCTACTTAGGGCACGAGATGGAGAAGGCGACGATAGAAGAAGGTAATTAATAAAAAAAAGATCAAAACACTCATCCGCAAGGATGAGGGTGCGAACCGCGTACAGCTATAACACAAAAGTGTGTTTGGCAGAACGCGCTCCAAACGCTAAAACCAAACGCCATAACCACATTTTAAAGGCGTAGAAGTTGTGGATAAGCCACCCCAAACTCACCCTAAGGCTCTAATTGATTGTATATATTTTGTGTGATGTTTATATTATAATTCGTATTTCAACATTGACAGTAATTGGCTGGTCTAATGACTTGAATTCACCCGATTAAGGTGACCGGACGAGTGACAACTATGTCATCTGAAGTAAGCTTTGGTTGGTTGATGTGTTCGACCACAAGTCATTCTTGATTGGTGTCTTTTGACACGGTCGACTAGAGCAATCGATTGCTAGATGGTCGTTCGGTCCAAACATGGTGTTGGTCGGTCGAACATGATCCGTCATTTTTTTTTAAAGAATGAGTCGCGGGTCATTCTTGATTCGTGTTTTTCCTGTTGGTTGGTCTATCGCCTCCGTTAGATCTCTCAATCTTGCAAAATCTTAGGCATAACTTATCAAAAACTATGTAGGGTACAGTCGGGATGGTTTGCGTTTCAGTTTCGGTGGTTCTTGCAGCTGCCAAGCGGGAAACCATCTCCAGAGCTTGATCCTATCTTGGATTTGGAGACACGGCTTTATGCTTGGCTTTAAATCGTCAGTTGATTGCTTACCTCAAGAGAAGGCTCCTTCATCTTGATCGTTCATTCTCTTTAAGATTCGTGCTGTTATTTTTTATGTATACAATTTTCATAATTAAATTATTTTTCAACTGAATTAAAAATATTTAATAGTAGAAATTTATAATTCAACATTTGTATAAAATTATAACTTAACTTTCGATGGTTTTAATTCAGTTTGATTGAAATCGATAGCATTTCATTTATATTGTTAAGTCTTAACTGATTTTGAATCCATAAAAAAAAACATTTTATTTTTAATAAAATTTAAATAAAATTTTTTCATGACAATATCATTATGGCTTTACATTTTTATAATACTCAAAAAATCTTTTTCAATATTATAAATATATTATTATAATATTATATTATAAAAATAATTAAGAAAAAAATCAAGATAGAATTAAGAAATCAATAAAATTATCGCAACTAATAAAATTTAAAAGACATAAGTTATGAGACTAAATTGAAAACCGAGTTTTCTGAACCTTACTATAAATATAATGAACTGGAAGATTTTATTCGATTCTGCTTATCATGTGTAAAACACTATGCTTGAAGGAACGACCAAGAACACCCCATATTTTTATTAAATTAAAACATGGGTTTTATGAAATGTACGATCATTGCATGTGCTACAAATAAATTATTGAGAATTTTATATACTATACGTGTGTGTGGGGGTGGATTTTGGTACGCTCTTTGGAACTTTGGATGTATTATTATAATTATTGGTAATTATATGTTTGCTTTACAAATAAGCAATATTTGAGAGCCAAAAATTGAAATAAGAAAAATAAGAACAACTTGCCAAGTTGAACAACTCACAAATTATAACCCTAGAACAATTTGATGCAAAAAAGTTGCTGGCATATAAGAAAATTGTAACTTTGAAGGGTGTTTAATAACAATGGTGAAACCAAAAACTTATCTTAATGGCTTTATATAAATTAAAAATATTTTTTTTTGTAAGAGAACAAATCCTTTTTTTACTATTGAAACTATTAAATAACTTGCTTATATGCACATGCTTCATCATGTCAGCGAGCCCCCAGAGTCTCACAAACTTCCAATGCAATTATCATTAATGCATCAGTCCTAAATAAATGGGCAAGTTGAAGCATCAAATAATCGTATATTGAACCTCTATATGTGTTGTATCCAGATTTATCCTGTGAGGCATGCCTAAAGATCAGAGTGGTAGGAATCTCGAGAGTGAATTATAGAGAGAGAGGGAGAGATAAATAAATAAAAGAGCACACCAACACTTGTCCTATATTCCCGGGCTTTGTGGCCCATTTTATATAGTTTAATTGCAAGCCCTCGTAGTTAATTACATCATTAAAATCATAAGGCCTAAAGAAAACTCTTGATTACTATGATAAGTCAAATGTCCAAAGATCGACCTTTCATAATTTAAGAGTTCAAATTGAAAGAATTAAGCTTCAAAGGCTGGGACATACAGTTTGATGATGACATGTCGTAGGAGAGGTCGAAGATATAGAGATTTGATCGCTCAATGGAGGGAATATATAGCCAAAATGATATTCAAATAGCCTTGGAGATGGGGTGATTATGAGTTTGAACTGAGTTCGATTTGAATTGAATTTGAATTAAATTTGAATTGGACTTGAATTGAGTTTTGAAGTGATTTTGAGGTCAAATGATGATTAAAAAATTGTTGACTTAACCGACAAATGTGATTGAAAACCTTAAGCTAAGGATAAGATCAAGAAAGATTTTTAGATGAAAAATGAAACCCTCGACTCTATAAGGAACTCTATAGGTGGACTAACCTAGACTTTAGAAATAACATCCCCGGTCAAGATGCTCATAGCTTTCCGCCATCCTTAGAGCAGTAGTATCTGTTGACTATGAACAGCCTCATAACGAAGAATCCTTCTTGAATACCGGAGCATGGAGGATTCGTAGTTTCAAAGCAGTCTGAAATACCCTTATTAGTAACCCTGAGATACTTCACTTTAAGGTATTCAATGGGTAGGTTTGTTATTTTGCATGTCCAAGTCATTAACACTAACTAAGTGTCTGAATTAACTAGAGCTTCTATATAAGTGTGTGGCCCTTTGTTTGCTGTCGAAGCTACCTAACCTAAAGTTCATGTCGGATCTACCTAGGTTTAGTTCTTCTTTTTCTATCTTGGTGTGTTTTAGATAATTATTTGAATTTTAATATTTGCATTAATGTTTTGTTTGATTTTGACATGTGTCAAATTTTTGCACTTTTTATGCTTTAATTCCAGTAAATTTTCACTTTAAATATATGATGTTACACATTTGGATGGTTGGAATTGACATTTGGATGGTTAGAATTGCATTTTGCAGGTTACAGAGAAAATAACATGCAAATCGAAGCAAAACAAAGATTTGTGAAAAAAATTGGATTGATGTAGCCACGCCATTTGAGAACAGTGGTGATGTGCCCCTGGTGTGTGCTGTTTTCCTACGTATTTTATGTTAATTTAAATTCTTGGCAATGGTGCCAAAAACTTGATGCGACCGTGGTGTGTGCTATTTTTTTTGTGTTTATGTCAATTTAAATCTCCCATAATACTGCAAAAAAGTTGACCTGTCTCGAAATTATGCAGTAATTTAGCTTCCAAAAATATGGCCAAAAACTTGACCAAATTTATATTAAGTAGTTAGTGTGCAAAATCAAAATGTTATAAAATATATAAAATTGTTCACACACTAGAGGTTTTACGCAGGTGCTCGTATCGCTTCAAGTAATACAGAGCTTTCTTTAAAAACCCCAGTATCAATCCCACAGAGAAGCAATGTAAGAAATCCCTTAGGCTAATTCATGTCTACTACTATCAGTCCTTAATTTGAAAATTGATTTAAGTGGTTTTTCTAATAAGTACTCCGAAATGTAAATCTTATTTTGAAAACAACCAACAACTACTCAATGAAAATATTAATTTTAAAGATAACACTTTCTAGATGCATTGGTTTGGAAAATTTTTAGATGTTAAAAAGCTACTATTCTTATATAATAAATTGGATAATGTATAGGAATGAGATAAATTAAATATTGTATGTGCCAAATAGGAGCAATTCTATTCTTTACCCCCTGTTGAGTGCATAAAGAACATTGGCTAATCCAGAGTTTGGTCCCTAAATCTGTGGTTATGTTGAGAGGATAATGACTCTCACTTTAGAGCTCCCACTTCCCCCTCCCTTGAGGGCTAACATCTCGCTTTAGTTTCCAAGCAACTAGAACAAATTTTGAATTTTAGTGTTTCCCCTTAAAATCTCCAATTCTACGCCCAACAAAGTATATTTCCCTATTTATTTGCACTCAACCCAATTGACTACATTCACATCCATGAAATTGAATGTGATTCTTACTTTGTTATAGAAAGCATAGCCTTTTTAGATCTTATATTTCTCAATAAAGTTTAACATTACAACTATCCTAAATTGCAATGTAAATGAAGTTCAAGTAAAAACATCACAATTATAATTAAAATGCATAATAACATGCATCCAAAATTCTACACATGAATCCTACTTATTGTAAAAGAAAACTAAAATGAAAACAATGGCATAATCTCCTCATACCCCTATTTCCTAACAAGAAGAATAAGTAAGAAAAATTACCCACAAAGCTTAAATAAAACATAACGGAAAACTTCATTGCATCAAAGCAAATTCACTTGATAAGTGTTTACAAAAAATATAAGATAATGAAGAGCACAATACTAAGTTTTTTCCCTTTGAAAGAAAGATGAAGATCTCTTCCACAAAGTCTCCCGCTAATCCATGCAATGCTCATACAATTCATTGCAGATTCTCTCAAAATCCGCTCTTCAATCTCCCCATAAAAGGTAGAAATCTACATTTCTACTCCTATTTTAGGATCTCTAATCATTCCTCCTTGTTTCTCCAGCATAGCCCCATATATGATGAGAGGCGCTAACCCCCCAATTTTAAAGAGACACAAATATCTTTATTTTTCCCAAAAGACACATCATTTCATTCCAAGAGACAAATTTCTTCATCCAAGTGACATATCTCTTCATTCAAGAGCCTTTCCCAAGTGTCTAGATTCATTGAACCACTATTTCCTAACAAGAAGAAAAAGTAAGAAAAATTGCCCACCAAGCATGAAGAAATCACAACGAGAAACTTTATTACATCAAAGCAAATCCACTAGATTAGTGTATAAAAAATCATAAGATAATGAAGAGCACAATACTAAGTTTTTTTTCCTTTGAAAAGGAGATGAAGATCTCTCCCACAAAGTCTCCCGCTAATCCATGCAATGCTCATACAATTCCTTGCAGATTCTCTCAAAATCCCCTCTCCAATCTCCCCATAAAAGGTAGAAATCTACATTTCTACTCCTATTTTAGGATCTCTAATCATTCCTCCTCGTTTTTACAACATAGTCCCACCTATGATGAGAGGCGCCAACCCCCTATTTTAAAGAGACACAAATATCTTTCTTTTTCCCAATGACACTTCTTTTCATTCCAAGAGACAAATTTCTTCATCCAAGTGACATATCTCTTCATTCAAGAGCCTTTCCCAAGTGTCTAGATTCATTGAACCACTCCATGGGGCATTTGGTTTACTTAGAACCTTCTAGAACAACTTAAAATTGTCAAAAACCGCCAAAAATCGGTCCATAACCATCTCTGGCAACTCTGGCGCCAGTTCTCTGGATTTTGGCGCCTCTGGTGCCACCCTATAGTAGCTTCATCATTTCAACTCTATTTTGCCACGTTTTAGTTGTCTTTCTCTCCTAATAGTTATCCTTACAAGATAAGCACGAAAACAACCTTTCTTTAAAGTATAATCATTTAAAAACATGGAATATATATGAAGAAGACTAAGCATGGAAAGTCATATCAAAATGCGCCAGATAATAATTTTTTTCTTTACTCAATTTGGCTCCAAATTGCACCATTTTTGCTTCATTTTCACCAAAAGTCCATTTCTCATACCTGAAGACAAAAATATGCAAAATACATTCCTTTAAAGTGTAATATCATTAAAAAATATGCATAAAATGGGTATGAAATGTATACTAAAAGTAGGTAATTTTCAGGTGGATCACATGGTCAGACCATTTTTGGGTGTGGTCATAATCAATGTGCTAAGGAATGTCGTGCTTTGGAGGGATCGACATAGCCACACAAAATTGTGGCGTGACCACGTTGCAAACCCAATATTGCGATGAAATTTTTCTGTAGATCAAGCATGGTAACACCGACGTTTCTTTTTTTATTTTGAAAATTCTTTAGTGTAGGTTTCTAACAAAATTTGGAAAGAATTTGAACTCAAGACATAAAAATAATGTATTTGAAGACTTTTGGAGAGCTTTTGGTGGGGAGATTGTAGAAGGAGACTAGGTTTATAAAGAGGTTTTCTTCTCCTCTCAAATTTCCTTGTTTTATTTTTATGAGAGAGGTTTTTGAAAGAAGTTCAATGTTGTTCTTATAAGAGAGGAGATCAAAGATCAATAAGTTGTTTTTACTTCAACAAAAAAGTTTCTTACATTTTATATTTCAATGAAATTTTTTTTATTTTTTTCTCGAGCCAAGAGTAGATAAATAACCTCTTGTGCCTCTCTAATTTTTGGATGTATTTCTTGGTTTGATTTTTGTTCTTGATTTCTCATATACATTTTTCTACACTTTAATTTAATAAACTATGTTGGTTAACCCTCTAGCCATCGTTTACTCCTAACCTAGCTAGGACATTAAATCTTTTGTGATCTACAAGTTTAGCGGAAGCATAGTGGAACAATTAGGTTAACCATGAAATTTGAGTAAAATATGAATATTTCATTCGGGATCTTGCAAACATTTTCAAGGATATGAAATTACTGGGGACACCATAAAGATAGGATAAAGCTACCTTTACAGAATTCTAAATCTTCTTGGGACCTAGGCACAGGCTTAAGAAGAACACAATATCCCTGACTGATAACAACTACCTAAGAGAAATTTACATAAAAATCAAGTCATGTGTCATACCTGAATCACACAGGCATGATCCTCATTAATTTTAGAGGAACACCAAAGAACTTTGAACCACTCTTTATTTTTTTTGTTTTCTATAGGGTCTGATAGAACTAGGTTTTCCCTGAATTACTTTCCAATCTCACTGAACTAGGTTAGAGTTTTTAGTAAACAATATCTTTTTCTATTTTGAATAAATTTCTTGACAGGCTTCCTCATGGGATTGATATGTGGTTCTCCTTTAAAATAGCTTACTACTTGGACACATATATTTGCGTGAAGTGGCCGCATGTTTCTTGACAGTTATGTAACCATCAAGTTTTGGCACGATTGTTGGGGACGTTGTGCTAAGAGAAGGTTTTAAAACAAAGGAGAATTGTAGTTGAACAACAAGAAATCAATGTTTGACATTTTCTTTATTTGTGTTTCTTTGTCTGAAGTTTTTCTTTTTTGTTCAGTATTCCTGTGTGCACTTGTATTGCTCTATATTCTACTTTGAAAGTGCTAAAAAAACAAAAGAAACTGAAAGTAAAAAACTGTTGTCGTTAATTTATATTTTGTTTCTTACAATTGTTTCAGTCTTTGCATGTTGAGTGTGATTGGGTGTTGTTGACTGATGCACCTTAAAATATTTTACTCTTAGACATGCATTTGATACTCAGTTTTTAAGGATATTGCACTTTAATGGAATGTATTTTGTGTGTTTTTGGTTACATGCACAAAAAATGGAATTAAAGAGCAAAAAATGAGAAAAACCGGAGCCAAAAGAGGTCAAATTGAGCATGATGAAAAAAATTGGCCTGGCACCTAGTCACCAACATTTGGCGCCTAGGTGTCAGATAGATAAAATGAGTTTGTAGAAGGCTGGTGCCTAAGCGCCACAGTTGGGCGCCTAAGCACCAGAATTAGTTATGAACTTTTGACATTGAATTTGGATGAATTTTGAAAATGTGTATGAAGGCTCTTGGCTATTTTGAGAGATTTATTTAATAGATCCATTGGATGGCCGAAAAAGTGTGTTGTTGGTGTCTAGTCTTTTATGAGAGTCTTTAGAGAGTGGTGTTAGACCCTCTTAGGTGTGTTTGTGAGTCTTGTATGTTCTTGTGTGTTCATTGGAGGAAGAATACAACAAGGGAACTTCAAAGGATTTGTTTGGGGAGAATTCTAAAAATAAGTATTTTTATTTTTCTTAAATTGTGTTTTAATGTGAAAAGTTGAATTTTAATATAAATCATATTTTGTTGTGTTATCCTCATGAATTCTGAGTAGTTTTCTTTATCTTTCTTCTTGCAATAAGTACTAATCATGTGTAGGATTAAAAGTGTTTAAGATTTCTCTTATTTCATACTTCTGATGTTCATTACTTTGTTCTTAATTTACATTTATGATCTGGCCAATTAAAATTTTAAAATATGTTGTGAATACAAAATGACCCGGGAGGATTATGTATTCCTCAACTAGTAAGAATCACATTAATTCTGTGGGTGAGAAGGTAATCCATGGGTTAGTGCAAATAAACATGGAGATAAATTTTGTTGGGCATAGAATTGGCAATTCTATGGTGGCAGGCTAGATCCTTAACCAATACGATCTTTAGTTTGGAACCTAAGGAATGGTTAGTTTTATAGAGAGGGAACATTGGGTAATCTAGAAGTGAGAGGCTAGAACTTACCCAAAATAACATAGAATATACGAGCTTAACTTTTAATTAGCCAATGTTCTTATGCGCTCAGAAGAGGGTAAAGAATAGGTATGCCCTTATTTGTCACAAAACTACATTTAACCTTTAAATATTTGATTTTTACTCAGATTATGATCTCTTTGCATGGGGAAAGACATTTCATATTATTAGAACTCCTTTACACATAAGTAGGTTAGAAAACATACATTTACTTCTTGCTTTATATTAGGATTAATAAATTTTTGTTTATAACTTTTTCCAAACATTTCAATTTTATTATTCTCCTACTAATTTTGATTACAGTTTAAGTAAAAATTATTCTAAGTTGATAAAGAAAGTTTCCTCTTCCCTCTGGGTTGGATACTGGGTTTTTAAAGAAAACTATATATTGCTTGAAACGATATATATACTTTTGTAGTAACCCTGGTGTGTAAACCATTAATCAAAATTTTAAATTCTATAACATACTTATTTTGCACACTAGTCACAAAATATAAATTGAGCCAAGTTTTTGCCCATCTTTTGGAACTTAATTAACTGCATAATTGCGGGTTGTGTAATCAAGTTTTTTGTCTCGTTGCCTGAGAAGTAATAGAATTTTTAACTTAGAAATTTTATTTGAATTGTAGATTTATTTTAGTAGTATTGTATTTTAATTTCCATTTATCAGTATTTTTTCATTTTTAAAAAAATATAAAAAAATAAAAAAAATCAAAAATAGAAAATTAAAAAAATATTTTTATTTTGAGTGTTTTATTTTATTTTTATTTTCTGTACTTTTAATTTTGCATGCATAGTTCAGGATTTCAAAATTTAGTGCCTTACGGTTCTCAGTTAGAATGAACCATAAGAAAAATTCAAGAACAGAAATAACTTCACAATCCTTAAGAAACGACAAACACATCACAAAATGTCATCAATTATCAAACAGTGGAAAGTGAATATCATCATTTACAAAGATCTTTAACAGAATATGTAAAATCTATAGTAGATGAAATACACTTAAGTATAAAAACTACTACTATGGCAGCTAACTCATTTAAACTGAAACCTGCTATTATACAAATGATACAAAACAATCAGTTTAGGGGAGCACCATCTGAGGATCCAAATTTACATCTTGCTAGTTTTCTAGAATTATGTTCTATATTTAAATATGATGGTGTATCAAATGACGTTGTTATACTTAGAGTTTTTACTTTTTCCTTAAGGGAAAAGGCTAAGATGTGGTTAAACTCATTAGCACCTGGATCGATATGAACTTAGGGATAATTAGACTCCCTTTTCTTCCTCCCAAAAGTCTCTCTTTTGAACCTCCAGAAGTCTCTTTTAAAAGATCTCTTAAAATCCCCAAGAGTCTCTTCAAACACCTTTTCAAAATTTATCAAAATTTAATGCATCTTCTCGATAACCGTCATTAGCGCCTAGGTGTCAAATTCTGGCGCGTAGGCATCGTGTTCTCTATTGTATGGAGCCTAGGCGCCAGATTCTGGTGACTAGGCGTTAGATCAACTTTGGCTTTTTTGCTTAATTTGACTCAAATTTGCTCCATTTTTGCTCCATTTACCACATTTAGTGTACATATAACCAAAAACATAAAAAATACATTTCATTAAAGTGCATGATTATTAAAAATAGACTTTAAATATGTAAATAAAATCAACATATTTTAGACATGTTGAAATCCCCTAAACTTAATTGTTTCTTGTCCTCAAGTAACTTATTTCCTCTAAAAATTAATTTAACATGTTTTAATATGTGGTAGTGGGTTTCATGAAAGAACTCTATAGTTTTGTTCTGTAAATGTGTTGACTTTAGGATATCTTAATAATTTAGGTTAGAAATAAGGCATAAGAATATTTTGCAATCAAGTCTAGGAATTCTAATTCTTCTATTAATTCCAAAAATTAATTGTAGTTTGAAAAACATATGAAATTCAAAAAAATTTAAGATAGAATTTGAGAGAACTCTACTAGTAAAGGTAAAGTAATATTGAATAAAATAAAAGCTCAAAAAAGTAATTAAGTCCCTTTCTTTAAAATGATTCAAGTAAAATCAATTTTTAATTAGGCATCCCCTCAAGCTTCTCCTCACTTTCACATATACTTTTCTTTTCTTTCTTTCTTTTTTATTTTTTTCTTTTTCTTTTCTTTTTTTACTTTTAAGATCATTTTAAATCCTTTCTTTCCTTTTTTTTAGTGAGGATTACTGTATATGGTTCAGCCTTTAATGATTTTGAACTTCAATATCCTCCTCTTAAAGTCAAAAATTCATCACATTTCCTTACTTTGATAATTTACAGTAGTTTTTTTACAAAAAAAAAAAATCATAGAGTTTCAATTTCTTAAAGTATAGATCTAAGGTCCTTAGTAATTCAAAAGATAGTTTCTTTCCTACATTAAATAGTAAAATTGTAGTCCTATTTAGTTTTACTCAATATCTTAATTCTTAGAACTAACCTTTATCACCGAAAATTTACTTAAGTCTTACCACAACATTTATAGAATAAAAAAAATGCAGTTCTCTCAAAATAACACCACATACCTCATATTACTTTAAAAAGATATTTTCTTTGAATAAAGTTTCATAAGGACAAACTAAATTATGTTTTTCAAAATTTTTTCTTCCTCCCCCAAACTTAAATTTTTCTTAGTAGATTAGAACATTTAAAACTCAAAAGATAAAAGCTGGAAGAATTTTTTTAAATAATTTTTATTAAAAAAAGGGAATAAGATGAAAATAAGTAAGTACATGAAGTGGGTATACAATAGCAGAGAGTCTAATTAACATGTATATTACAAAATTAGATTACTAAGTACAGGAGTTTTTCTAAACATTATAAATGTATATCAACAGCAATATAGTAAACCAACTAGTAGTACAACAACATAGGTAACAAGCATTATATGCAAAAATAGTAAAAAGTCCAAATTACTACAAGTTCACAACAACAACTTCTATACTAAAGAGTTCAAAAAATTTAACAAACTAAATAAAACACAACAAACAATAAACAATAAACTATAAAAAAACAAGAAGTACTACTCCTATCCATCATCTTCGGCGGTCTCATCTTTGGTATCTTCCTCATCTTGATCCATATTCTACGGATAAGTGAAACATGTATACTTAGGAAATTTGGGAAACTTATTTGAAGTTCCCTCTCCAAACAAATTGTGATCTCTCATCATCTGCAACAATGTTGACCTCACTTTTTGTTGAGGTTTAGTCTTCCTTCCTTAGAAGCCTAAGATCTAGCCATAAGACTTCCATGTTAACTATCCTAGAGGACTAGTGATGAAAACCTACAACATTAGAAATTCTAAACACTTCTTTGCTCTTGTTAGATTTCTGTATGTTTGGTTCTATCATATAGCACTTAAAGGATGGAGTCAATCATGGAGGACCTCAAGAGGAGTCCCCATAGGACTGTCTGGCCTTAGGGTTAGCCCTGGGTGGTGTGGTCTTGGTCAGTATTATACACTTACACTTGGACCCTCACTTTGACTCACAACCTAAAACCCTTAACGAAACATGCCTACTTTGGCTCCCCGCTCTTCTGGAAACTCTTGTGGATGGTACCCCAAACCCTTAGCCCTAGGCTAGGGTTTGGCAAATACCAACACATGGAAGATCCAAAATGGGATTTCCCTTGGTCCCATGGCACCATAAGGGTAATTTTATGATTAATATCCTCAAATGATCTCACTTTACCCAAATACCCAATTTTGGTCTTTTGCCCCCCAAACTTTCCCAAAATTACCAAATTGCCCCTCAAACCCTAAATTTTCAAAAATTTCCCAAATCCCCAAATTTTACCCAAAAATAATCTCAAACCATTTCAAACCACTTAAATTGCCCAAAACACTTCAAAATTGTTAAAATTCCCAAAATGCCCCTAACTTCACCAAAATTACCAAAATGCCCCCCATGACTCAAAATTTCCCAAAATCTCCAAAATCATTCCAAACATCCCCAAAACCAATCATTTTCATCCATTGGCCCTAATTTGACCAAATTGACCAAATTTGACTAAAATCTCAATTTTACCCCTAAATGACTAAAGTCTCCAAATCACCCCCAATTTCCACCAAATTGATTTCAAACTTCCCCAATTTCAAATTCAAATCAAATTTCATCATTTCTAAGCCTAATTAAAACAAAATTTTAGCCCAATTTAATCCAATTTCAAACTCTAATTCTATGCTTAATTCAAAATGTCAAAAATTAACCGTAAGCCAAAATCCCATCAAATTGTACTCTCTGACCAATCCAATTTTCTCAACCTTGGGTTTTAAACTTTTCATGAAACTCCCCTAGACCAAATTGAACCTTCAATTTGATTGAGCTAGACCAAAACCAAGCCCAAATTCAATTTAAACTCAAACCCACAATTTTGCTCAAAACACCAAATTCCACCAAATTGAATCCCATAGCCTCTCAATTTTCACTCAGTTAACTTTCAAATGCCTTGTGAAAATTTACTAAACAAAATTTACCATTCAATTAAGCCTAATCCAAGCTCTAGTACAAACTAAACCCAAGTCCAAGCCAAATAACAAAATTTGAACCCAAACCCTAAATCCACTTGGAGCCAGTTGGTCTAGCCCAACATGGACCACCACAACAATCAATTGGACCGTAAGAACCACTCTAGATATTCTTAGCCCACACTAGAGGTGCCAAGGACCAAGGGTCCCATGATTTGGGGGATGCCTTTCCACTTTTGGCCAAATGACCTAACTTTCCCTCACTTGATTAAACCTCCATCCTAATCACAATTAAACTCTCCTCTCACTCCCCTGACCTTGCTAGCCACCTCCTCTGACTTGGCTATAAAACATAAAATTTAGAAGGCTTCTCCAAGGACTTAGCTTACAATACACCCATCCAATGTGGCTCACCCCCATTGGTCACTTGTGTCGTTCAACCCTCCTCCTAAGCTTCACTTTACACCCACTAACTAGCCCAATTGGCCACCCCTTTTTTCACTATTTAAACTACCCCTCTCACGGCCATGGGGAGAGTGCTGCCAATTGCTTATGGAGAGCCTTTCAATTTGTTCACATAGCTTTTTCAAGCCTTCCAGAGTTCAATTCCAAAATTTCCAGCCATTAAAATCCACTGCCCACACTCAATTTAATTACCCAAATCTAAGGCTTTTTTGTCACTACACAAAACTTCTGCAAACTCAAAATTAAACCATCCTTAAGCTTCCCTAGACCAAATGAGGAAGTTCCCCATCAAAACCCCTCCCTTCCAAGCAATCTAACCCACTCCTAAACCAAGACCGCATCACCCTTTAATCGAAGTCCTACTTAGACCTTATACTAGAGCAAGTGACATTTTGAAGAGGTTTGTTGGACCACAAGGAAGCTTCCAGAAGCACCCAATCGAGGCCTCACCTCATGGGCAAAGGTATATTTCAAAATCCATAATTTTAGGCTTTGTTTCATCAATTGTTAAGTACCTTATATTTCATATGCATGTAACCATATAGATAGGGCCACCTTAAGTAGATTAAGCTGTGGGAACAAATCCCATGTGATTTGGTTGAGAATCAAGCGAGAGCTTAGGATTTTAGTGCGGATGGTTCTCGATTTAGAACATATGGGGATGATGAATGGATGTTGTTCATTCACGCGTGTATCGATCGAACGACGGAGGAGGCGTCAGACGGGAGAACGTTTCATAAAGCATGGGTCGATTCATCACTGATGCGGAAGGCTACGTCGAATGGGAGCACGCCGCATGGAGTTTTGGAGCTGAAAATGTTCCTAATTGTTCCCTGATCACTTGGGCCCCTTTAAAATATTTTTCCTATTTTTTCTAATTTAGTTTTGTAATTTAAATGATAAAAATGTTTTTTTAGTTTTTCATTGAAATAATTATAATAAATAAAAAGAAATCACAAAAAATGAAAAGTTTATTTCTCTAAGTTCTTTGGACTTAGAGAGATTTAATAAAAACGTAAAAAAGTAATTTTTAAAATTAAATTAAATTTTATATTTATTTAATCACTAAAATCAATAAAAATTTATAATAATTAAAATATAACTCAAAAAATCATGAAATTATTTCTAAGTGGTCCACTGACCTAAGTGAACCTCCAACAATTTTCCCATCAATAGAAAATTTACTTTGATTAATTAAATAAAGTAACATTAAAAATTTCTATTTTTCATTTAAAATAATTATCTAAATTAAATAAAAATTAGAAAAAAATATAATTTATCCTTTGATATTTTAATTGACCCATGAGTGGGTACCATGAAAATTTCAAAGTCATTTGAGTTCAATTTAATGAGTTATGAAGTGGAAAGAGCCCAAGGGGAAAAATGGTAATTTTGGTAATGCCTTAATTAAAATTTTATGATTAGTTAAAGGGTAAATGAGTAATTTTGATCATAATAAACTCATTTTCATGTTTGAAACATAAGGCTTTAAGAGGTAGAAACCAACTTTTCACCTTTTTCATAATAAGGGTAAAATTGTATTTTTTTTAAATTATTGTGACTTGGAGGTTAACCTAATTGGATGATACTTTGATAGTTGGCTTATGTCAAGAAGATAATAAATTATTCATTTGAAGCCCCTAATTGGTGATGAAATGATAAGTGTGATCCTTTAATGAGAATTGAATTTCATTCCATTTAACATTTTGATTATTATAAATCTACCCTGAATATTGGATTTAAGGGCATAATAGTGAGCTAAGATTGATGTTTAAACTTGTTTAATGATGTTTAGAAAAGAGGAACAAGATTAATTAATGAATACCTTTAAACACTACGAGCCCAATTTTAATCATGGTACAAGATCTTTAATGACTTCAGCATGCTTTAAGAGCATCCACTTACATAACTCTTAAATAAAACATTAAGTGAATGTCTGAGAATTCAGTTAATGGGATAAAAAGTTATCAGGGTTCATTGAGCACAGGATAAATTTATTCATTGAAATTTAATTTTAACTTGGGATGATTAATTGAACAACATAACAAGCTCAAATGAACTTGAAACAATTCAAGAGGTATTGAAAGTTGTTTAGAGTTATGCCGAGACACTTTTGAGATCTTTTGGGTATTTTGAAGTACAAGTGAACGTATTATTCTTTGTTCAAGAAAATCATCCATTAAAACTTTTTGGGACCCACCAATTTATGCTTTGGGGCCCGATAATTCACTTAAATCAATAGAAATTCCCTTCACTACTTATTATATATTAATTGACCCAATGCTCAAGAATTTGAGTCTTCTCTAAGGTATTTAAATCTTTTTGAGCAACTGGAGATATTTTTTTTTGCCACATATGGATCATCGGGCTTGTGTGAGTTTGAGGTCTAGGTGGCTAGAGCAATGATAATAATGCAAATGTGTGCTAAAACGAGGGATACGACGTGGGATTTAGAATAGTATCTCCGAACTCAAGGACCTTTGATAAAAGGAGAGAATAAGGACCAATGATACTATTTGATGACATTGAGAAGATGATTGCTTCCAATATTCTTAGGTTGTTTGTAATCCTAGCTCATTTAAATTGATTAACCTGTGGACCGCACCACTCTATAAAATGTTTTAAATAAAAATCTCTTTTGCATGACAAAGTAAATTTTTAGTGCATGAAAATTAAATTCAAATAAAAATTTATAATGATTCACGGTTAATCAATTGGATCGAGGTTAGGACTGCCCTATGTAGATGATCGGGTTGGTAGCTCTCACTTAAAGTCAGGAAGCACACAGTCCAACTCTAAGCCCCCACTTTTATAATTGTATTTCACCCAGTGTAGTCTTCCATATTTGAACATGAATTTCCTTTTAGTTGTGTTTTGCTACGACCAGTTTTTTTGACTTTTTTCTACTGGATGCTTCCGTTTTCTTTTCTGCATTTTATTTATATTTCTTGCAAAATGCTTTATGATGCTAACCATGCAGCGGTAGTGGAGGCCCAGGTACGTATTTATATTTTATACAATGCAATTTTATTTATTTACATTATAACATTTTTCTTACTCGCATTTATTTATTTTACCTGTAAAATTGTACCAAAACTGAAATTTACAAAATCTTTTTTTTTTAAATTAAAACAACATCTTTTGCAAAATAAAACAAAAAGCATAATAGTCCTTTTAAATTTATGGGAGTCCCTCAGATGAAGTAACCTATGGTTGCTAACAAGATCTCCTCAGTTTAAATGAGCTTAAAAGCTCATTTGTACTAAGTAAATTTAGGAGAAAATAGTGGTATCAGAATTCTAGAACTGTGGGAGCCTAGTCGTTGTCGCTCTAATCAACTTTAACCCCCCCGCATAATGCTAGAACAACAACAAAGCAAAAAAAATTGAAACATACATCTTAAAATCTTTTGAACCTTAGACCTTAGGACCGCTACTTCAACGAGGAGCTTGGAGCTAACACCAAGGGCAGCACGACAAAATGAAAAGAAGAAAAAATTTGAGAGGGCAAGTGGATCTACAACAACAATCTTTTCTTAGAATTAAATGACAAGCCATAGAACTTTGAGGTAGCCTGTTTAGTACAACATAAATCCTCACTTTATCTTTAGGCCTTTGCATAATCATATTGTGTAATTTAAGCCCAAACTCATCTGAGGCTCCAAAGTTTCTATTTGTTACGACATAAATCCTTCTATCTTTCAGGCTATTTGTATGATTGTGCCATGCACATGTAAGACCTAATTAATAAAATTGATACCATGAAACATTTAATAATATATCTTCAAAATTAAAGTCAAACTATAGGATAGTGATACACCTAAAATATATAGTATTTATGTAAAATTTTTATACTTATTTTCAAGGATATTGTGTTTTAATGGAAGGTATTTGTGTGTTTTTTCTTTTAGGTACACTTAAATGGATGAAATATGGTGAAATGAGTAAAAAAGGATCAAGTTTGGAGCAAAAATAAAGAAGGTTTCCAAATAAACTGTGGCGCCTAAGCACCTAAGACTGGTGCTCAGGCACAGGAGAACAGAGAAGGTCGTGCCTAAGCACCAAATACCTTGTGCTTACATGTCAGAGGTAGTTATTTAAAAATTCAATGAATTTAGATGAATTTTAAAGGGATATTTGAAGCAACTCTTGGTGAAAACATCAATTATAATTAATGGGAATAAAAATACATTCAAATGGCTATTGAAAGGAAACAACTCTTGGAAGATTCATTGAATGTAGACACATTTTTAAGGAGTTGCCAAAACACCTTTTGGAAAACTTTTAAGAAAAAGAAGACTTGGATTGAATTAGCCTCTTTAGACTCTCTCTCTAATGCCCTCCCCTTTTTTCTTGATACTTCTTTCTGTAGCCCCTCTCATCATAGAATAATTATGATAGTTTTAGAGAGAAGAAAGGGAGGAGTTGTAGTCATGTTAGTGGAGAGTATTGTAAGAGAAAGGAAGAGATTCAAAGGAACTTCAAGAGTTTGGTGGAGAGGAATTTGAGATAAGATTTTTTCTTTGTGACTATATTTGGTTTTAATTTAGACATCTTTTGTGTTTACATGATTTCTACTTTTAAACTTAATTGTTGTGTTTTCTCCATGAATTTTGAGTATTTTTCTTTTATCTTTTTTCTTAAAATGATAAGTGATTAAGTGTTGGATGGAAGTCTTGTGTAGTATTGATCTTTAATTTCAGAATAATTTTTGATGATTGGATCCTTATGCTTCATTGACTACTTGATTTGGCCAATTAAGATGTTAATATTTATTCTGAGAACATGTAAGATCTGAGATTGTATTATCTCAATCAAATATAGGTAAGAATCACATGATATTGTATGGATGAGAATGTAATTCATATGGTTGAGTGCAAATAGTTAGGGAAAAAAACTTTAAACTGTGTAAAGTTAGAGGACTTTAGAGTGGCAAGCTAAAGCCCAAAATTTGGTTTATTGTTTTAGGTCTTGATACGGAATGTTAGCCTCCAAGTGTAGGGAGAAGAGGGAACTCTAGAGTGAGAGTTAGTATTTTCCCTACCTAACCCATTTTCAGGACTATTCAAACTTTAAATTAGCCAATGTTCTTTATAACATCTCTAGGAAAGGTAAAGAATAATATTGCTCCTATTTGGAACAACACAATTTAAATACTTACACAATATAATTCCTAAACTTTTTACTGATTCATAATAAGGAAAAAGATATTTTATTTTTATTTCTTTCATCTTACAAAAATCTAGTTCAATTTAATTTTTTGTTTACTTTATTTTCAATTATAAAAAATTAACAAAAAGAATCAAAATTTCATTCCTATTATAGCATCTATAGTTTGAGTGAGAATATTTTTCAAAGTAGAGTTTGTTATCTAATTTCTTCTTAAAAATTTGTAATACTCCCTGTGGGTTCAATATTCAGGGCTTAATCAAAAAGTCTTATATTATTTTATAATGATACGTATACTTACATAGTATCCCAACATTTAAATCTAATATTTGCACTGTTATTTGCTTCGGAGTCAAGTTTTGGCATCGTTATAAATGAAATATAAATAAATAAAATTGAGAATATAATCACACATATTTCACAGTACTGTCGTGAAAGCCGGGATCAAGTTTTTGGCACCGTTGTTGGGAAGTAAAAAAAACAATTTAGTAAAATATTGAAGGAATTTTAAGGAAAGCAAACTTCTATTTTTAGAAAGTATTATTAAAATTTTAGATTTATTATAGGAATATCGTAGTGTTGTTTTTATATAATTTCTTGTTTTTGTGATTTTATTTTATTTTGTAGTAATGTATGCATAGTTCAAGTTCTAAAAGACTAGTACCCAACTATTCTGAATTAGAAAGAACTATTAGAAAAATTAAAAAATTAAAAACTATAGAAAAAGATTAAAAATTTCAAGAAATGGCAAACCAAAATAATCAAAATCCTGAAATTAATGAAGTATTTAGACCCTTAAGAGATTATGCAAAACCTACACTATATGAACTTCATTGTAGTGTTAAAAACCTGCTGTAGTGGATAATTCATTAGAACTTAAACCTGTTATTATCTAAATGGTATCAAATAATCAGTTTGGTGGAGCACCAATAGAAGATCCAAATTTACATATTTTCAATTTTCTAAAATTGTGCTACCATTAAATATGATGGTGTATTAGATGATGTTATTAGACTTAGACTTTTTCCATTCTTATTGATAGATAAGGCTAAGATATGGTTTAATTTATTAGCACCTGTATCTATCAAAACTTCGGCTAATTTCGCACAAAAATTTCTTGCTAAATATTTTCTACCATAAAAAATAACAATGCTTAGAAATGATATAACATCTTTTTATTAAATTGAAGGGGAATCTATTTATGAAACATGGGAATGATTTAAAGAACTATTAAGAAAGTGTCCACACCATGTTATACCAGATTGGTTAATAATTTAAACCTTTTACAATGAATTTTTTGGATCTCTTAGATCTATTATCGATACTGCTGGTGGTGGTTTAATGATGTCAAAACCATTTCATGACGCATATGCTTCAATTGAAGATATGGCTACTAATAATTTTCAATGGCATTCTGATAGAGTAAGTCCTAAGAAAGTAATCAATATTCATGAATTTAATACTTTTGGAATGTTTGCAAATCAAGTTGCTAAAATTTCAAGGAAGTTAGACCAACAAGGAATGAATTTTTCTCAACCAATTTCAATGATTGAAGAGAATTCATTAGGCCAAATGGTAGATTCTCAAACATCATTAGAAACTTTGAATGTCATAAATAATAAATAGAATAACCCATATTCAAATTATTATAACCCAGGTTGGAAGAACCATCCTAACTTCAATTGGTAGAATAACCTATATTCAAACTATTATAACCCAGGTTGGAAAAATCATCCTAATTTTAACTGGCAAATAACTCATCTTCAAATTATTATAACCCAGGTTGGAAAAAACATCCTTACTTTAACTAGAATAATAATAATTTGGGAGGTAATAATCAGCAATGGGGGAACAACCAAGTAAACCCATTGAGAAACTAGAACAACCAAGGTAATAATAATTATAGACTTACTTATCCTCTTGGTTTTAACTGTAATCCACAATTTAAGGAGAAAGCGTTATCTATAGAAGATGTAGTGTTCCTAATGGGAAATCAGTTACAAAGTTAAGGAGCTGCAATTATAAATATCGAGAATCAATTGGGACAAATAACAAATTCATTAAGTAATAGATCTCAAGGAACACTTCCTAGTAATACAGAGGTAAATCCAAAAGACCAAGTAAAAACAGTTCAACTTAGAAGCAGAAGAAAATTGGAAGGTAGAGTTTAAAAAGAGACTGAAGTAGAGAGAGAAGAAATTGAAGAGCCTAAAGTGAACGCTCCAAAAGGTTTAGAGAGACCTAATCTCCATAAAAATTGACAAGGAAAAACCACCACCCCCATTTCTCAAGTGACTTAGACAAAAAAAGTTGGATAAACAATTTTCAAAATTTCTAGAATTGTTAAAAAACTTACGATTAATATTCCATTTGCTGAAGCCTTAGAACAAATGCCTAGCTATGTGAAGTTTATGAAGGATATTCTTAACAGAAAAAGAAAGTTCCAAGATAAAGAGACTGTTGCGCTTAAGGAGGAGTGCAGTGCTATAATTCAGAAAAAGCTTCTTGAAAAGCTCAAAGATCCTGGTAGTTTCACAATTTCATGTGCAAAAGGAGACAGATTTTATGGGAAAGCCTTATGTGATTTAGGTGCAAGCATTAAGCTTATGCCATTATAAAGATTTAAAAGATTGTATTAAGAGAAATATCCCTTACTACTGTAACTTTGCAATTGGAAGATTGTTCATCCAACGGGAGTTATAGAAGATGTTTTAGTGACAGCATGAGCAAGAAAAGGAATTAGAGCAATCTGATGATTTTTATAAGAAAGATTCAAATTATGTTTGAGAAAGTTTTGAAGTTTTGGATACGACAGAAGAAGATAAATCTTTTTGTCCATCGATCGAGAAACCTCCTGAACTTGAATTGGAGTTACTTCCTAAACATTTAAAGTATGTCTTTTTAGGTGATTCCTCAACATTGCTAGTTATAATTTCCTCAAATTTAACTTTTGGAAAAGAAGAAAGTTTAATGAAAACTTTAAAGAATTATATGAAAGCCTTTGGATGGACAATTGCTAATATTAAAGAAATTAGTCCTTCGACTTGAATGCATAGAATTCATATGGAAGAAAACTGCAAATCCAAGGCTAATCCTCAAAGGAGATTGAATCTTGTTATGAAAGAAATTATTAAGAAAGAAATTTTAAAGTGGTTAGATGCTGGAATTATTTATCATATTTCAAATAGTGCATGGATTAGTCCAATTCACTATGTTCCTAAGAAATGAGTGACTGTGACTATTAATGAACATAATAAGTTAATACCAACAAGACAAGTCACAAGGTGATAAATATGCATTGATTATAGAGAATTAAATCTCACCACTAGAAAATATCATTTTTCATTAACCTTTATAGATCAAATGTTGGATAGACTAGCTGGGCTACTTTTATTTTTGGATGAATATATTGGTTATTACCAAATTCAAATAGCTCCTGAGAATCAAGAGAAAATAATGTATACCAGTCCTTATGATACATTTTCTTTTAAAAGAATGTCCTTTGGTTTATGTAATGCCCCTGCTACATTTCAAAGATGTATGATGGTTATTTTCTGTGATTTAATTGATAAAGGAATTAAATTTTTTATGGGTGATTTTTAAGTGTTTGGAACTTCATTTGAATCATGTTTAGAACATTTATCAAGAGTAATTAAGCGATGTGAAGAAACAAATTAGGTCTTTAATTAGGAAAAATACCAATTTATGGTAGCAGGAGGAATTATTTTAGGACATCACATATCAGAAAATGGTATGGAACTAGATCCTACAAAAATTCAAGTGATCGCTAATTTACCTCACCCCATAAAAGTAAGGGAAAATAGAAGCTTTTTAGGACATGTTGCATTCTAGTGGAAATATATTAAAGATTTTTAAAAAATTGCTAAGCCTCTATGTCATTTACTTGAAAAAGTTGTAATTTTTTATTTTAATAAAGAGTGCCTAGAAGATTTTGAGCTATTAAAAGAAAAATTAGTCATTGCACCAATTATTGTTTCACCAAATTAGGAAAAAACTTTTGAATTAATGAGTGATGCAAGTGATTATGCTATTAGAGTTGTTTTAGGATAAAAATATGATAAGATTTTCAAAGTAATTTACTATGCTAGTAGAACTCTTAACAAAGATTAAATTAATTATATCACAACTGAGATAGAGTTAGTAACAATAATATATGCTTCTAATAAATTCAGATCATATTTAATAGGAACAAAATGTGTTGTGCATACAGATCATTCTGCTATTAAAAATTTAATGAAAAAAAATGATGCAAAACCAAGACTGATATGATGGATTCTTCCTATGCAAGAATTTGACTTTGAAATAGTAGATAGGAAGGGAGCTGATAATCAAAATGCTTATTATCTGTCCAGGATTGAATTTGAAAAATCACTCTATTTTGAAAAAGAAGTTAAAGAACATCTTCCATATGAAGAATTTTTCAGTATTAATGAGTGGTTTGTTCCATGGTATGCGACATTGAGAACTTTATTGTTAGTGATATTATACCATATGGTCTGACATACCAACAGAAGAGGAAATTTTTATTTGAAGCTAAGACTTATTTTTGGGATGACCCATTTTTATATAAACAAGAAAAGAATCTAATTTTTCAAAGATGTGTGCCTTTAGAAGAAACTTATGAAATTATCTAAAAATGTCATAATTTTGATTTTGGGGGACATTTTGGTGTTGATAAAATAACATATAAAATTTTGCAATCTGAATTTTATTGAGCTATAATCTTTAGAAATGTGAATGCTTATATCAAAATTTGTGATCGATGTCAACATGTAGGCAATATTTCTAGAAGAAATGAGATGCCCTTCAATTATACATTGAAAAGTTGAGATATTTGATGTTTGGGGATTAGATTTCATGGGACCAATTATATCATCTTTTGGAAATTTATATATATTGTTAGCAGTAGACTATGTGTCCAAATGGATAGAAATTGTTGCTTTATCTCAATGTGATGCTCAAAGTGTTGCAAAGTTTTTAGGAACGAACATATTTTACAAATTTGGGATGTCTGGAGTAAATATAACTGACAAGAGAAGTCATTTCAGAAATGCAATAATGGAGAAATTAGTAAGGAAATATCATATCAAAAATTGAATTACTACTATTTATCATCCTCAAACAAGTGGTTTGGCTGAATTATCCAATCATGAAATTAAAAGAATTTTGGAAAAATCTATGAATTCAACATAAATGAATTGGTCAGTCAAACTTGATTATGCTTTGTGGGCTTAAGGGACAGCAAATAGAACTCCTATAGGAATGTCCCCATATAGGCTAATATTTGGGAAAGCTAGTCACTTACTAGTTAAACTTGAGTATAAAGTATATTAGGCTATTATGGAATTCAATTATAATTTAAAAGATGCAGGTGTGAAAAGACGATTACAATTAAATGAGATTGAAGAGATAAGGAATGAATATTATGAGAGTGCTAAAATTTATAAAGAAAAGATGAAGATGTGGCATGATCAAAGAATTCTTATTAAAAGTTTTGAGTCAGGGCAACAAGTTTTGCTATATAATGCAAGATTAAGATTATTTCCAGAAAAAACTTAAGTTTGGGTGGATGGGCCCATTTGTTGTAATAAAAGCTTATCCCTATGGAGCTGTGGATATCAAAGATCGTAAAACTAAGAAAAAATTCAAAGTGAATGATCATAGACTGAAACCCTATTATTTAGGGGATCAACTTAAATTAAATGATCTTAATTTCTTGGGTCAACTAGAATAAACATTGTTTACGTCGAGCTGACGACGTTAAATCAAGCGCATTGTGGAAGGCAACCCATAGTTATTAGTGTGTATCTATTTTGAATATTATGCTGTTGTGTTTGATTAAGAAAAATGTGGTAGTATTTTGGAATATAGAATGATTTAGTGATGATTATAAAACCTTAATTGATAACTTAGATGTGTTAGAATGCATATTTGGATGTTAAGCAGACCTGTGCTAAAATAAGCATCGGTGCTTAAGTGTGGTAGTTTAAAAAACATGTAGAATTGATATAATAGAAGGATTAAATGTGGTTTAGTGGTTTTAAATGTGTTTTAGTGGTTTGTGAATGTGTGTAGTGGGTTTAGGCTTCATCCAAGGCCATAAATAACATGAAATGAAGAGAATTCTCACCTCACTTTAAATTTTCATCCTAAAGTCTAAATGAAGAGAGGACTTACAAAAATTTCTTCTTGGGATATTAAAATGAAGAACAAAGAAGAAGCCATGAAGAAAAATTTTGTTAGTCAAAGTGCCCAGG
This sequence comes from Phalaenopsis hybrid cultivar, assembly GCA_002079205.1. Classification (NCBI taxonomy): domain Eukaryota; kingdom Viridiplantae; phylum Streptophyta; class Magnoliopsida; order Asparagales; family Orchidaceae; genus Phalaenopsis; species Phalaenopsis hybrid cultivar. The sequence continues at coordinate 122,459 of JXCR01139340.1, forward strand.
AGTTATACAATGGATTCCTAGCAGTTAATATAGAAGGAATAGCAAAGAAGATCACAAATATTGAGGTCGATGTGGATTTAATTGAAGCGAAAGTGAATGAGACTAACTCACATTTGGAGCATATCATATGACAACTTAAAATTCAATTTAACCATACAAGTTTTATAGAAGAAGCGGACAAGGCGATGTACCTAAAAGATAAATGGATTGAAGAAGACTCAACTAGAGTTCTTCACCACTGTCCATTCTATCAGAGCTATATCCTGAATGCCACAAAAGAAACAAATGAAAGGCTGGAATATGTTTCACAGGAAGGAGAATGGAATTAGTTCTACAGTCTCTTTGTTTATTTGTTGTTAGTGTTTGTTTGTTTTATGTGTCTTGATGTTAGTGTTAAGTTTGTTTTAGGTGTTTTTATGTAAAATTTGTTTAGTTTTAGAAGTATGTGTTTAAAAGTTATCTCATCTAAGGCTCTTTGGAATAAAAAATTATGTGTAAATTGTCTTTACATTTGTTTGTGAAATTAATGAATGTATTTATTTGTGCATAAAATTTTGTGCTACATTTGTTTATTTTATGTGTCTTGATGTTAGTGTTAAGTTTGTTTTAGGTGTTTTTATGTAAAATTTGTTTAGTTTTTGAAGTATGTGTTTAGAAGTTATCTCATCTAAGGCTCTTTGGATTCAAAAATTATGTGTAAAATGTGTTTACATTTGTTTGTGAAATTAATGAACGTATTTGTTTGTGCGTTATTTTGTGTTATTTTGTATTGAATCGAGTTTGTAAAAATTAGTGAATTTTGGAAAGAGGAGAATTGATGGGGAAGAAAATAGTTATTAAGATTTATAAGACCATTTATGGGTGGTTGACTTATGCTTGACGTTCATTTCACTAAAAAATCAAAAATATCAAAATTTGTGCACTGGCGCCTAAGCGCCAAACCCCTGTGCTTAAGTGTTTACCCAAGAGGTAGGTGCCTAAGCTCCAAACCAATCATGCTTAAGCACCAGTTCACTTAAACCAGTTTGTGAATGGTTAAAGGTGAAAATTTGAGCCAAAAAATTCCATTTCTGCTCTGACCGTCACCTTCTTCCTTGAGAGTTTGCAATTTTGGGACTTAGGGCTCCTAAAAAGTGAAGATTTCTTGGTGAAATAAGCTAAATTTGCTAGATTTCATCTTTTCAGGGTGAGAGATTCACTTCTTCGTAAATTTTTTTTTAATTTTTACCATATATTTTGAGTGCATTGAGGATTTATTCGAAAATCACTATTCATGGTGAAAATTTAAGAAAAATCTATGGAAAATACATGAAAATAATAGTTTAAGCTTTTAAAAGTTAAGTTTAGTGATTTAGACTTGAGTTTAGGGTTTATTGTGAATTTTACATGAGTTTTAGAAATGGCACAAAAAATGAAGAGGAGCAAGGGGAATTCTAGTTTTGATTCCAGTAAATTTGTTAGTTCGAAAGCTCTGGATAGATATACAGAAGTGATGCAATCAAGAAAGTTGATTCCTGAGCGGTGTTTCAAAAATTCGGGCAGAGCAGTTAAAGATTTAATAGTTCACGGATAGTGAAAAAGATTTTGTTGTAGCAGTAATTACAATAGTTTGGGAGTTCTATGCTAATCTCCCTGAGGCAGAGGAAGATCAAGTTACGGTCAGAGGAAAATCAGTAGCCCTTTCCCCTGAGGTAATAAATTCATTTTACCAGCTGGCCCCAAGTGTGCTGTGTTTTTATTTGAAATATAATCTTATTGAGGAGGAGTTAGATGAGATTATATCTTTATTGACTACGGGAAGAGGATTATGGAAAATAACAAATGAAAGATAGTAAGTTTCCTTACGGCAAAGCTTGATGCTACGTCAAAAGCGTGGCACTATTTTGTTTCAGCTCGTCTACTCCCTACAAATCATCTCAGTGAAGTTACAAGAGAAAGAGCCACTTTGAACTATTGTATTCAGCAATTTAAGCAGATCGATATTGGATCTTTAATCTATCTAACAATCACCAGTTCTGCTACAGCTGCCACTACTGCAGATTTGGCATTCGCATCCTTAATCTTTTCTTTATGTGAGCAGGCTGGTGTTAGATTTGATAGTTTGGAAGAGATTCTACAGCAACTAAAGCGTATTACGAGTGTCAATGTGAAATATTATTCAAAACATGTTATATTTGGCTAGAGAGGAGGATTTTCAAGAAGTTATGGTGCTTCTACATCCCGTGCTTCTACTTCACGGCATCTACATCACAAGTTCAATCTACTATTTCTGATTTGCAAGCAGAATTAATGCAAAGGATGATGGTTATATTTTATTTTTGTGGTAGTAATTGTGTGAGCAGTGTTGTTTAGTGTATTTTGTTAGTTTGTGTATAGCTTATTCCAGAGATGTTTGGAAGGTTTAGAAATATTACTAACTTTTACTTAAGAACTTCACGTTTAAATTTTCAATTTACTATCATGTACTTTCTTTATGTTATAGTTATGAATTTATGTTAGTGTGTGTTTATTTGCTTTTATGTTATCCTCCACGGCATACAAGTCTAATGAATTTCATATATGTTAAAATTAAGTTAAAATTTGATCAATTTATTTTTACTCATGTTTTAACTTTTTGTACTTGTATATTCAGGGTATGAAAATTCCTGTAAGCATGTTATTTTTAATTTTCATTCCTGTATATATGATGTCAAAATGTTTTATCCTATTAAAAAAAAAGTAAGTTTGGGGGGATGAAAAATAATTTTCAAAACTTGAATTTTATTTGTTCTCAAATGTGCTACAAATAAATTTGATGTTGATTTGAAAAAAATGATTGTGTATGAAGTTATATTAGGGAAGAAAATTTTGAATAAAGAAATGAGGAAGAAAATGTAGTTGAAACCTATAGTGATGAAGAAAAACTTAAAGTTAATTTTTTTTTATTGTAGAAATTATAAATATTGTGTAACTATCTTTAGTAGGAAAAGTTATATTTTTGAAAAATATAGAAGGATTCGATATTTATTTTCAAAACTTAAATTTCTTTTATTAAAAATAAATTTCAAAACTATTGTTATATTTTTTTAAGTAAGGGATCTATATTAACCCTTTGCTTTAAGAAAGGAAGAGTGCAATTTAAAACCATTAAAGGCCTATCCAGATATAGTAATCCTCACCTAAAAAGAAAAGGAAAAAGAAAAAGTAAAAGTAAAAGTAAAAGAAAAAGAAAATAAAATTGAAGTATAATATGTGAAGAAAGGGGGGAGAAGCTTGAGAATTAGTGTCTAATCAAAAATTGGTTCCACATCTGATATTTTTGAAGTAAAAGGCTTGAGAAACTCATAAGCTTAAGGATATAATATAGTAAGTATAATTATTCTTAATAAAATTTTTTAAGTGGAGAAGATAAAATGCTTAAACCCCAATATTTGGAGAATTTACAAGTATTTCTGAACTAGATAAGAACTCATATTTTTCAGACTTCCTTACATTAAAGATTTCTAAACTCTAAGTTGGTCTCATTTACTAAAGTTTTTCTAAATTGGACTACTATATTTCTAGATCAAAATTTTAAAATATCCTAAAGAAACTCATTTACATAATCGGCTTATTTTGGTTCTGAATAATTGGAGTGTCACTTGAGAATAAATAACATTTTAAGTTTGAGGGATTTTGATACTCCTAAAATATAGCATTTATGTACACATTTGTATATCTATTTTTATGGATATTGTGTTTTATGGAAGGTATTTATGTGTTTTTCTTTCAGGTACACTTAAATGGATGAAATATGGCACGTAAGAGCCCAAGACTGATGCTTATGTGCCAGGAGAACATAGAAGGTCGCACCTAAGCATTGAATACTTCATGCTTACATGTCAAAGGTAGTTATTTGAAAATACAATGATTTTAGATTAATTTTTAAGGACTCTTTCAAGCAACTCTCGCTAAAAATGTGAATTATAGGTAATGGGCACAAAAATACATTCAAATGGCTATTAAAAGGAGACAACTATTGGAAGATTCATTGAATGTGGACCAATTTTTGAAGAGACACCAAAACACCTTTTGGAAAACTATAATAAAAAGAAGACTTGGATTGAAGTAGCCCTCTCTAAACTCTCTCTCTCTAATGCCCCCCTTGAGGCTTCTTTCTGTTACCCCTCTCATCATAGAATAATTAGGACACTTTTAGAGAGAAGAAAGGGAGGAGTTGTAGTTGTGTTAGTGGAGAGTTTAGTAAGAGTAATCAAGAGTTTCAAATGAACTTAAGGAGTTTGGTGGAGAGGAATTTGAGATAAGTTTTTATCGTTGTGACTACATTTGGTTTCAATTTAGACATCTTGTGTTTTTACATGATTTCTTCTTTTAAACAAAAGTATTTTTGTGTTTTCTCCAAAAGTTTTGCGTAGGTTTCTTTATTTTTTCCTTAAAATGATAAGTAATTAAGTGTTGGATGGAGGTTGTGTGAAGTATTGATCTTTAATGCTATAATAAGTTGTGATGATTTAATCATTGTACTTCATTTACTTCTTGATTTGGCCAATCAATATGTTAATATTTATTTTGAGAACATGTAAGATCTGAGATGGTATTATCTCAGTCAACTAATTGTAAGAGTCACATGAGATTATATGGATGAGAATGTAATTCATATGGTTGAGCACAAATAAATAAATATAATTCATATGGTTGAGAAGAGTTAACTTTTTGGCACCTTAGTAAAGGAAGAAATATAAATAAAGAAAATTTAGAATATAACCACATACTTCGTAGTACTATCATAAAAGTCGGGATCAGATAGCTTGGGAAGTCACCAAGAATCTCTTTAGGATCTGTGGCATCCCCTAGTTTTCTCCCTTTGAATTCCATATTAATTGTTCTGAACTTGAGTTTTGCCCATTTGATACTCCATTGTCCGACCTTAGAAAGTCCTACCCTTTGAAATTCTTGGAGATAATATTTTTTTATCTAAATCGAGAGTTTTCTTAGATGACCTCGGTCATTTAAGATGTAATTAACTATAGGGGCTTACCCTTATAGAAAACTTTAGAACCCAACTTAATACAAACCCTATCTAATATTTCATATTAGGTAAGAGAAATGTTTAGTCTACATAAAAGGTTTCGCAGACTAGAACAAATGTCATAAATTCTTTAGTTTATTTAATCAAGTCTCACTAGTAATGTAACATGTTTATTCATCGGGATAGATGCATTACTTGCGGTGTTGTGCCTGTTTATTTAAACTATTATCTATATGAGATCGGTCTGGTCTCGTATTTTCAAAATTAAAACTATTACTTTCCAGAATTTTACATATATAATAAATTAAACTAAATATACCTTCCCAAAAATGTGACTGACAGGCATGGATTCATAAACACGACTTCCAAAATTGCTTGCCCTTTAAAAATATTCATCAAAATGCTCCATGTGGGTCGTCTGATCATACATATAACCTTGTAAAGCAGCAAAGTCATCTTCAAACTCTTTCATTTGCCCATATAAATCTTATAAAGTGACTTTAGATTTATCAGATGTATGGGAAGTAGATTGCCCAGAAGTAGAGGTTGAAGGAATATCTGAACCTCTTCTCCCAAAACACATTCCAACATGCATCTCATATACTTGAACATTTTTATACTAATAGGCTTAAGAGGTTGCACCTATTCTTTCCAACTCTCATATCTTACTCCAGATTGCTTACACAGAGTAAATATCAAAGGAGGGAAACCTAATCCTCTAGTAGAATCACCTCTAGAAAAGATATTCTGATAAATTATAAAACCAATATTTACACTCTTTATCTATTGTATGAAAAAAATTCAAACATACTCTCTTCTTGGTCACCTCACTCAGATGATTAGTGGGAAGAAGATGTGCAAAAATAAAGTAATGCCAAGCTTTAGAGGGTGCATTCAACATTGAGGTAGAGAAGTTTACCTTAAGATTGTTCTTTATTTTCCAAACTCCTTTTTTTTCAGTCAGAAATGTTATTACCTCTTCCAATTGTGAATCAAAAGACTCAAATAAAGAATATTCACAGTTAATAATATTTGGTAGTTGGAATAGAGCATTGATGCACTTCAGAGTCACTTCTACTCTTATTCCTAGAACATATACCTGTTCGCCAGAAGCTTTAGGGAAATTTTTGTATAATGGAAATTACTGCAATTGCGATGAAATAACAAAAGTTTCCTCAGTGTCAGGCAATTATCAAGCTTTCCACTACTCCCCCGATTTTGAGAAAAGCCCTCTCCCAAATCAACTTTCTATTCACAAGGAGATCTTTGTATCTATATTGAACCTTTATATTGGAAAATTTCTCCCAATCAAACTCAAATCTTCTTTTTCCTTGCTTAGTTTTAGGAGCTATAATCTATAAAAAAATTCCAAATAATTTTCTTAAACTCCCAAAAACACTTTTCTAAGGTAAGAAACTTTCTAACATTGATTCATCACTCATTTCATCCAAAAAATCTAAAATTTTGGTACAAGAGCAATGTGAGAAGAATCTATGGTAAAAATAAAAAAAATTTACATTAAAGTGAAGCTCTTACCTTGAGGAGATGAAATTTGAAGTTTTTGAGTCAGGAAATCGCTCCAAAATCCAAGATTTGAGAAGCCCTATGAAGCTTCTACAGTGATTTTCGTAAGGGGAAGAATAAGATGTTGATTGGGGTAAAAATTGGGTTTTTAACCCAGATTTTTGGTCCAGTTGAATCAGCGCTTATGCATCATGCTCTAAGGCTCTGGTGCTTTGGCCCGAGATTTTGGTGCCTAGGCACCAATGCCCAAAATTTGGTATTTCATTTTTTCATTAAGTTTAAATAACAAGCACTGCACACCAAGGCACTACTAACCCTAGTAAGCCAAATTCATCATGTTTAAACAACATCAAACACCTAATTTTAAAAAAAAACAAATAATCACTTATATTTAAATATAAATCAAATTTTTATACAAACACTCATACACGATACTCACAATCTTAAAACACAAATTCTGAAATAACTCACAAACTCTTAAGCATTCATATACTCTAAATACTAGAAAGCCTTGAAAAACATCACAGATCTAATGCTAAAACAAAACTAAACATTTTCAAACACACAACATAACAACATGCACATATAAAAACTACTACAAAAAATCACTCTAGTTGTCATCAACCTCACTATCCACTTCATGAATATCTCCAAGTGATTGATGCACATACAAGTTGTAGAAGGGATAGTTTGGGAAGTCCTTAGAATCTTCATTAATCCAACCATTCTTCTTATACATCTGAACCTGTGCATCATGTTCTACGGCAGTATGATCTAATTGTTGTTTCATTTGCCAATCCAAATGATTGAATTGATCAGTAATACTATTGATCTTGTTATAAATCAATGATATCTCTTTCTTTATATTCCTCACTACCTCCAAGATACTTGTCAAACTATTAGCACGTTGAGATGCAGATGATTAGGAAGGGCATGAAGATAGATCCATATAAAAACTTCCTCCATGCGCCATATAAATATCGATGTTTTCAAACCTCAAGATAGACTAGTCCATGGGCTTCCAGGGAAGAAATATATTCTCACAACTGTCATAAGGGAGTTGAGCTTGACTACAAAGTGAGAAAAAAACTACAGGATGTCCAAGGCCAGTCGTAGATCCATTGAGTGCAACTCCAATGATGGATATATAAATAAGTGCCCTCACATCAATTAGTCTTCTCGTTTGAATACAATAATTAAGGATTGCACTTTACTTTATTACTTCCTTGATATTCATCATAAGAAGTAATTTGGGAGAAATAAATAAGTGTCAAGGCGTAGATGATGAATTTAATCTTACAGTGGGAAAACTAACCTTGGAATCACTTCTAAATTTTCAACGTTCATCGATGTCTATCAGGAAACTGAAGATCTCTGTCAAATTGTCTCTAGTCGGAGCAAAGTTAGCAAATTTACAAATTAGCATGCCATCCACCAAGAATAACTCATTGATTCTTGCAGAGTGAAAGGTACTAACTTACTTTGAACATATGCAGATCCCTAATTAATCCATGAAGATTTGCATAAAACTCCTTTACAACAGCGACAATGGTGTAGCAAAATAATTCTTAATGCCTCTGCAAAATAATTACCTCAATCTACCCTCCAGGTATGATGAATCCTCTTTCTTTTATCAATTTCTTCTTCACCAAAGTCTTATCATGAAGTCTTTGTGCTTCTTTGCTTATGAACTTCTTATGATCATAGACTCTTAGAATTGGACTTACCAAAGCATTGCAATCCATGATTCTTGTCATTTGTTGAGGTCTCAATACTTCTATCACTCCTAAATCTTCTAAAATGGTGAAGAGCAAAATAACCTGGAGGTTTTGGGGGTTTAAGATGGTGAAAACTATCAGAAAAACAACAAAATTGCTCTATTTTTCAATCTTGTAACCATGGCACCCAAGCGCCAAATTTAGGTGCCTAGTTGTCAGGATCTCTGTATGTTGGTGCCTAGGCGCCAGATATTGGCACTAAGGTGCCAGCGCACAATAAAGCACTAGTCACCCAAGGTCCAAATACATGGCTTAACCTCCCCTAAGTCAAGAATTAAACCATTTAAGGTAATAACACCACATATGAGAATCTCAAAATCAATCAAGCAAATACACAAAAAAAAAATCTAAAACAACTAAATTTAATTCATTCTGATAACTATGAGTTGCCTCCCACAAAGCGCTTATTTTAACATTGTCAGCCTAACGTATCCACATTTTACTCAGGTTAAGCCAACATTAGGATTTCCTTAGATATATATCTATTTCCATCAAAGTAAGGTTTCATCCTATGTCCATTCACTTTGAAAAATTTATCATTTTTTGGATCCTTGATATCCGCTACACCATAAGGATAAAATTTTATTACAATGAATGGCCCCAACCACCTAGACTTTAGTTTGCCAAGAAATAATTTTAATCTTGAATTGTATAGTAAAACTTCTTGTCTAGGTTTTAGATTCTTTACTAAAATCTTCCGATCATGCCATATTTCAACTTTTCTTTATAAATCTTTCCACTCTCATACATTTCATTTATGATTTCCTTAAGCTCATTCAATTGCAATAATCATTTCTCACTAGAATCTTTCAAGTTATAATTAAATTCTTTGATAGCCCAATAAGTTTTATGCTCTATTTAACTGAAAAGTGACAAGCCTTCCTAGATATGAGTTTATATGGGTTCATTCCTATAGGAGATTTATATGTTGTCCTATAATTACATCATAAGTGATCGATGTCACCTAAGAAAACTCTCAAGTTAGATCTAAAATATTTTCTTCAAGAATTTCAAAGTTTAGAACTTTCAAGGTTGGACAAAAGAGTGTCAAATGGGAAAATCTCAAGTTTGGATCATTTATTATGGAATCCTAAGAAAGAAGACTAGGGGAGGTCATGGATTTTGAAGAGAACCTCAGTGACTTCGCAAGCTATCCTATGCTTTGGCTTAAATTTTGAGGAAATATAATTAAATGTTTCATCCTGCCAATTATTATTTTTTAGGGCTTACACTTGCATGACATGTTCATACAGATAGCCTGGAATATAAGAGGGTTTATGTCATAATGAACGAATACCTCCGAGCCTAATGCAATTTAGGGCTTAAATTGCACAACATAGTGGTGTAAAGTCCTAAAGATAAGTTGAAGATTTATGTCGTACTAGAAAAGTTACCTTGAAGTCCTATGGCTTGTTATTTAATTCTAAGAAAATATTTATTGTTGTAGATTTGCTTGCTCCTTCAAAGTTATTCTTGTGTACATCCTTGTCGTGCTGCCCATAGAATCTACTCAATGCTCCTCATCAAAGTAGCAATTCTAAGGTCTAAGGTTCAAAAGGTTTTACCGTGTATGTTTAAGTNTTCCTTCGAAGTTATTCTTGTGTACATCCTTGTCGTGCTGCCCATAGAATTCACTCAATGCTCCTCATCAAAGTAGCAATTCTAAGGTCTAAGGTTCAAAAGGTTTTACCGTGTATGTTTAAGTGTTTTGGTTTTTTTATTGTTCAAATGTCTTATTTGGGGGAAATTAAAGTTGATTAAAGCGACACCGATTAGGATCCTGCAGTTCCCTCATTCTAGTACCATTATTTTCTCTTAAACTTGCTTAGCCTAAACGAATTGTTAGGCTCATTTAAGTTGGGGAGATCTTGTTAGCAACCATAAGTTACCTCATCTGAGGGACACTTATAAATTCAAAAGGTCGTACTATGTTGTTTGTTATTTTGAAAAAGTAAACTTAATTTTGGAAAAATATGTTTTTTATATTTTTCAGTTTAGGNAAATTGTTAGGCTCATTTAAGTTGGGGAGATCTTGTTAGCAACCGTAAGTTACCTCATCTGAGGGACACTTATAAATTCAAAAGGTCGTATTATGTTGTTTGTTATTTTGAAAAAGTAAACTTAATTTTGGAAAAATATGTTTTTTATATTTTTCAGTTTAGGTTTAGTTTTGAAGGTAAAGTACATAAATGCAGATAAAAAAATACTGTAAAGTAAATAAGTAAAATAGCATTGCATAAAATATAAGTGCGTACCTTGGCCTCTGCCACCACTGCATGATTATTATCATAAAAACATAATATATTTGCAAGAAATTTAAATAAATTGCAAGAAATTAAACAAGAGCATCCTGTACAAAGAGTTAGAAAATGAGTCATAGCAAAATATGAGCGATTAAAACAAAACCCATAGTCACATATGGAAGATCATAACTAAGTATAAGACACTGGTAATGGTAAGGGCTCAAAGCTAGATTGTGTGCTTCCCAATTTTAAGTAAGAGCTACCAACCCAATAACTGAAGGAGGGCAGTCCTAACCTTGATCCAAGTGATTAACTGTGGGCCTTTATAACTTTTCATTTTTAAATTTAATTTTCATGTATATAAATTTTACTTTATCATGAAAAAGAGATTTTTATTTAAAATATTTTGTAGAGTGGTGTGGTTCACATGTTAATTAGTTTGATTGAGTTAGAACTACTATCAACCTATGAGTATAGAGGGCAATCATCTTTCTAAGAGTCATCGAATAGTATCATCAGTCCTTATCCTCTCTCCTTATTGAAGGTCCTCAAGATAAGAGATACTATTCTAAAATTCCACATTGTATCCCTCGTTTAGCGCACATTACCATTATCATCATTGGCCTAGCCACCTAGACCTCAAAATTACACAAGCCCGATGATCTATATGAGGCAAAAATAAATATCCCTAGTTGCTCACAAGGATTTAAATACGTCAGAGAAGACTCAAATCCTTGAGCATTAGGTCAATTAATGTAGGATAAGTATTGTAGGGCACTTTTATTGATTTGGGTGAATTATCGGGTCTTGATACATATCTTGGTGGGTCTTTAAATGTTGTAATGGATGATTTTCTTGTGCAAAGAATAATAAATCCAGTAGTCATTCAAAATATCCGAAAGATCTTAAAAGTGTTCAGGGCATGACCTTCAAGTTCATTTGAACTTATTATGTTGCCCAATTAATCACCAAATGTTAATCTCAAATTCACTGAATTAATGCACTCTGTTCTCAATGAACCTTTATATTTTAATTATCTCAATAAAGAGGTACTCAGACATTCAAATGATGTTTTATTCATAAGTAATGTAAGTGGATGCCCATAAGGGCAAGCTCAAGTCATTAAGGATCTTGGACCTATAATTGAAATTGGGCTTGTAGTGTTTAAAGGTGTTTATTAATCAATCATGTTCCTCTTTTATAATCTTCATTAGATAAGTTTAAATATCAAGCCTAGCTCATTACTAAGTCCTTAAATCTAATCTTCTGAGTAAATTTGCGATAATCCGAATGTTAAATTAAGTGAATTTAATTCTCATTAAAGCTCATGCTTATCATCTAATCACCAATTAGCGGCTTCAAATAAGTGAGTTATTATCTTCTTAGCTTAAATCCACAACCTTAGGATCATCTGATTAGGTTAACTTTCAAGTCACAATAATTTCAAAAAAATTACACTTTTATCCTTGTTATAGAAAAGTGACAAATTAGTTTCTACCTCTTAATCCTTCATATTTCAATCATCCAAAAAGAGTTCATCGTGATAAATATTACCCATTTACTCTTTGATTAATTCTAAACTTTAATTAGGGCATCAAAATTTCAAAATTACCATTTTGCCCTTAGGACTTTCCANGATTAATTCTAAACTTTAATTAGGGCATCAAAATTTCAAAATTACCATTTTGCCCTTAGGACTTTCCATTTCATAACTCATTGAATTGGACTCAAATGACTTTGCAATTTTTAACGAACTCCACTCATGGGTTAGTTAAAATATCATAGGAAAAATTACGATTTTTTTATTTTTATTTAATTTATATAATTATTTTAGCTCAAACATAAGGATTTTCAATATTAATTTATTTAATTAATCAAAGTCAGTTTCTATTCATAAGAGAATTATCAGAGGTTCACCCAGGTCAAAGCACCACTTGGAACAAATTTCTTGTTTTTTTGAATAATATTTTAATTATTATAATTATTTATTTATTTTAGTGATTAACTAAATAAAAATATAATTCAATTTCAAAAATTATTTTTTATATTTTTATTAAATCCCTCTAAGTCTAGAGAACTCAAAAAAATAAATTTTTTTACTTTTACAAATTCTAGTTTATTTATTGTAATTATTTTAATGAAAATTAAGGAAAATACATTTTTTGCATTTAACAATATATAAATATATGAGGAAAATTAGCAAAAAAAATGTTTTAAAATGTCGCAAGTGATCAAGGAATAATTTGGAACACTTTGGTGCATTTTTATATTTTTGCAATTTTCAATTATTTTTAAATATTTGTAATTTAAAAAGTAGCTAAAAATAAACTATTTATATCAATTTTATTTTTATTTGGTACCCTTGATCACAAGGAACCACCAAAACCATTTTCATAATTTTCATTATTATATTTTTTTATTATAATTATTTTAATGAAAATATCCCATTTTACCTTGGAAAATAGACTTTGATATTGAATATATTTCAAAAGGTTTCAAATTTTTTTAGAGAGTTCAAATGATCATTATTTATATAATGAAATAATTTTTAAATTTTTTTGGATTATATTATTTTTATTTAATTTTTTATGAATTTTAATGACTTAATTAGCTATGGTAATGTACATAATTATTTACACTCATTTTATATTTTTCCTAAAGTTCACTTACTGTAAGAAACCTACCAAAGCAAGTTCCATATTTTTTTTTATCTTTATTTTCATTTATATAATTATTATAAACAAAAATAGGTAACATCTCTAACCACATGCAAAATAAACCCTCCAAATTTCAAACCAAGGTGATGAAGATTTAATGAANAAGTTTCTATTCATAAGAGAATTATCAGAGGTTCACCCAGGTCAAAGCACCACTTGGAACAAATTTCTTGTTTTTTTGAATAATATTTTAATTATTATAATTATTTATTTATTTTAGTGATTAACTAAATAAAAAATATAATTCAATTTCAAAAATTATTTTTTATATTTTTATTAAATCCCCCTAAGTCTAGAGAACTCAAAGAAATAAATTTTTTTATTTTTACAAATTCTAGTTTATTTATTATAATTATTTTAATGAAAATTAAGGAAAATACATTTTTGGCATTTAACAATATATAACTATATGAGGAAAATTTGCGAAAAAAATGTTTTAAAATGTCGCAAGTGATCAAGGAATAATTTGGAACACTTTGGTGCATTTTTATATTTTTGCAATTTTTAATTATTTTTAAATATTTGTAATTTAAAAAGTAGCTAAAAATAAACTGTTTATATCAATTTTATTTTTATTTGGTACCCTTGATCACAAGGAACCACCAAAACCATTTTCATAATTTTCATTATTATATTTTTTATTATAATTATTTTAATGAAAAAATCCCATTTTACCTTGAAAAATAGACTTTGATATTGAATATATTTCAAAAGGGTTTCAAATTTTTTTAGAGAGTTCAAATGATCATTATTTATATAATGAAATAATTTTAAAAATTTTTTGGATTATATTATTTTTAATTAATTTTTTATGAATTTTAATGACTTAATTAGCTATGGTAATGTACATAATTATTTACACTCATTTTATATTTTTCCTAAAGTTCACTTACTGCAAGAAACCTACCAAAGCAAGTTCCATATTTTTTTATCTTTATTTTCATTTATATAATTATTATAAACAAAAGTAGGTAACATCTCTAACCACATGCAAAATAAACCCTCCAAATTTCAAACCAAGGTGATGAAGATTTAATGAAATATAATTAAAATATTCTCTGGAGTATTTAATTAATTAAAAATAAAATATAAGATAAATAATTTTTATTTTTAGTTCATAATTTTTTCCTCTATTCACTGAGTAACTAGGTATTTTTATTTTATTATTTTGAATTTTCTACACAAAGTTATGGATTTTTAAACTTTTTGAATTTAAATAATAAAAAATATCCTATTTTTCTAGTTATCCATGACAACGACTTTATATATGCTTAAATTTATGAACCCAGATTTATATATTTATAATGATTTTGTAAAGTCACAATTTCAAACGCAATTATACGTATCGCTCAATAATATAGAGGCACTAGCAGAGTCCAGTTTATCGATCCCACAGGGAAGCAAGGTAAGAGGTCCTTAGTCAAATTCTAATCAACTACAATTAGTCCTTAGTTTGGAATGTCAATTAAATTGTTGTTTTATCTAGAAACTACTCCTAAATGCAAGTATTAAATGTAAAGATAGTAACTATAACTAAATGTAAATATTAATTCTAAAGATAACCCTTTTTGGATGACCATAACTAAATGCAAATATTAATTCTAAAGATAACCCTTTTTGGATGAATTGGTTTGGAGAATCAGATATTAACATTAAATATTGTATGTGTTAAATAGGAGCAATCCTATTCTTTACCCTTTGGTCCAGACATAAAGACCATTGACTAATCCTATACTTGTTTACTAAATTCGTGGTTAGGCTCGGAGGATACCGGCTCTCACTTTGGAGCTCCCACTTTCCTCTCACCTGAGGGCTAACATCTTTGCTTCAGTACACAAACAATAGGACCGAATTGGGGATTTTAGTCTGTCGCCCTAAAATCTCCAATTCTACGCCCATCAAAGTATATTTCCCTATTTTTTTGCATTCAACTCCCATTAACTTAACCATCTATGGAATCTGAATGTGGTTCTACTTTATTGAGAATTACACAACCCTCTCGGGTCTCAATGCAATTACAACAAATTTTAACACTACAATAGGCCTTTATTGTAATGTAAATAAAGTGCAAGTAAAAACCATCACACTGATAATTAAATCTTCTTCTAACATGCATCACAAAATCGTAAACATGAATTCTACTCATTACAAAAGAAAAGTAAAATGAAAACAACGGCATAAGCTTCTCATGCCATTATTTCCAAACATGAAGAGGAGTAAGAGAAGCCCATCACAAAGTACAAAGAAAATGTAACAGAAACTTCATTTAACCAAAACAAATCCACTAGATAAGTGTTTACAAAACCATAAGATANATCTTTCACCTCATTATTAATATTAAAAATTATTTAATGATTGGGTAAAGTTATTTAATTAATAGATTAAGTAATTGATTTAATTACCACTTAAATCAAAGTTAGATTAAATTTTTTAATTCATTAATTTTTAATGGTATAATTAATTCAATTCATCTCACTTATTCATATGGAATATTATGTTTTTAATTAGTTAATTAATTAATTAATTCTTTAATTGATTTATTATTGGATTAATTAATTTATTTAATTATTATAGTTTAATTAAATCATTTAATTATTAAACTATTAATTAATTCATGATTGAATTAGTATTTTATTTAATTATGTTACTAAAATTTAGTTTATTTAATTAGTTAATCAAAATGTTGATTCATTAAAGTTAAATTAAATTAAATTTTTAATTGTTAATTTCTTATTTAAGTTTTTAATTTATTTAAAAGTTAAATAAGTATCTAATGAGTTTATTAACTTAATTAATTTAGGTGTAATTTTTTGTTAGTTTATTAAAAAGCGATTAGTTTAATTAATAAATTGAGAAAATTATTAAAAAATTTAGGCTTTCGGTAAGCATAAATTTAAGGGATTAGCAAGATAGATAGAGGGTATAACTTTTGGTTAAGGTTAATTAAAAGAGATTAATGTTATTTAATTAAAATTTAATACTTAATATAAGTAATTAGAAAAGATTTAATCGATGTTGTTCTCGTCCTAAAGGAAAAGGGAAGTATGGCTCTCTGTTTTGGGTTTTATATGGGTTAACATGTTAATTTTGATGAAGTATGGGAAAGACAAATATTAATTACATATTATAATCCTTAAACTATATAAGCCTCACTGATAATTCACTTCCTACGCAATATAGAACATGCTAACATGATAAATTCCGAAGTTTTTTTCAGTTAACATGAAATATGTTGAATTGCCTATGGTATTACTTGATTAACATGCTACTACATGACTAAATCAAAAGCTTTGTGCAACATGTCATAAAATTTTGGCTTTGGGCTAAAAGTACTTGAAAACACTTTAATTATATATAACCACATGCAATTAACCTATTGCAATTCATTTAAGACAAAAGCACCATGATTTGAATTTAGATTGGTCTTGGTCTAAAAAAAATGTAAACATGTAATGTGCAAATTTATATGGTTTCATGCATATATGCTGTTGATTTTGGGGTGAACATGGTGAATGTTTATGTAACATATCAAACCATATTGTAAAACAAATAACATGGTAATAAACTAAGAAATTTTTAAATTAGATAATGAAATTTAAAGTTGATAAGTAAGTTTGAAGATTAAATGGGAAGGTAAAGAAATGAATGGTTAATTTTGAAATTGAATGAAAAACGGAAGAAAGAAGAGGAATTTACCTTGGAAATTAGACAGGAGTTGAAGAATTCCCTACCGTTGTGATCATTTTTCTTGCTCTATGGGGATTTACGGCGGGTTAATTGAGAGAGTGGGGCGGTACTGGAGGTAGTGGGGTGATTTGGACGGCTTGATTTGAGGAGGAAGTTGATTATTTGAAATTAATGGTATTGATTTAATCTAGATGCATGGATCCACGATTTTGACCAGATGAACCAATAGGAATCATGTGTAGAGATTAGTGAGATGTCAAGAGAACGTGGCTTGATGAGTAATAAATACAAAGGCGATGATTCAATGGCATTTTTCTAATTTAAGCCAAATTTGGACAATTAAAACTAGAAAATTCATAACTTAGAATAGAAAAATGAGAAAATTATAATCAATATGGCAAATTAAAGAGGAGAAAATAAGCTTTCCAATGGTCTATATGGTTTTAAAAATAGAGGACAACATAAGTTATGGTCATTTCAAGCTCAAAGTTAGAGAACCTAGTAATTAGAGCAGAGTTTCCTTCCCCTTTTCTCTCCATAGGCTTCATAATCATATTAAAGTTACCTCCAACAAAGCGATTCTCGTTAATAAAGTTTCCCATAAGTTCAAGTTTTTGCCAAAACAAATATCTATCCTGTAGCTGAGAACTACCATAAACAAAGGTACCCCACCCTTGGAAATCTTCAAACTTGATCTGTGTTAAAACATATTGTTCATCATCTTCAATGATAGAAAGGGAGACAGTGGGCTTCCAAAATACCCAAATTTTATTATTGATGTTGCAAATATTATTGAACTATTACTTGAATGTTATTGTGTGAGATCATGTCATTTTTAAATTTGCACAATAAAGCCATAATGTCATTCAAGAAAATATGTTGGCTAAAATAAATTGTAGGTGATTTATAGCATTATTTTTTGATTCATTAATATCTTTTATATATGTTTAATTTGAAACCATAATTTAAAGTTTCTGGCTATATACATCATTAGATTATTCAATTTCTTGACATTAAATACACAATTATGAAATAAAGCTTGAAGTCGGAGCACTGAGACACTTGTCCCATTAAGAAGACAATGCATGGAGTCTGCTCACGGGAGATTTGATGCCACACAGTAATGCCAGTTTGTCACCTAGTGATCACAAACACAAGACAAGGTCAACGTCAAATTTTATGGCTAATTCTGATTACTATAAGTAGAATAAAAATATTTATTGCAGGAGAAGATAATCAAAATATCAAAAAAGAAATGAGTAAGAGGAGCATCAACTCTCTTAAAGATAAATAATTGGTATAACATTGTTTTTTAATTAATATATTATTGTCATGAAATAGCAAATAAATTTTATTTTCTGTTTTTATTCTTGTAAGTTTTTCAGGATAGATTTAAAAAATGTATAATGACGGTGTTATGATCATCTGAAATGGAGTTTGCTCTTATAGAAAGTTAGTAATGCAAATTGATCTAAATCTTTTCTAGTCTTTCAATTAGGCAAGGGAAAGATTTGTTGATATAATGCTGAATAGGCGAATCTCCTAAATTTCATTTTTGAATGATTGATATCATTATTAAGTGATATTTTTATCTTTTGAAATGATATATTACTTTCAAGGTTGATTTAAATTATATAAATAATGAAAAGTTTGAGATATTTTTTATCTTAATTTCAAACATAATAATAACAAAAAATTTAGTGATGCAATTAGTTTTGGTCTAAGTGAGCCCCACCTCAAGATATTTTATGTCAAAGTGTGGGCTCCACCATAGTAGGAAAATTTTATCGATCTTGAACTTGAGCTTTTAGTTTGTTTTTTATGACTTAAGTTAATATTTTTAGTTCAAATTTAGGTTAGTTAAAGTTTGGTTTCAATTTGAGTTCACTTAGAGTTAATTCTTGGTAATTTTTTTATTATCAAAATTATCATTGGCTCAACAGATACCCAAATTGAGTTGGATTTAGGCACGAAGGGGTTAATTTACTAGATTTTGATGTCAAGATGCACTCACAAAGTCTATTCTAAATAATAATAACTCATTAAAAATGTTTATCTAGGATTATCTTTCAAGCACGAAAATCCTAAGTGCAAAATCTTACATAAAAATAGTGCATGGTGACACCACCCAAATTTGTTTGAATTCTCCTCATATGTGGAGATGAATGTTATAAAACTTTTGAATTAAAATTTTGTTCTTGATTTGGCTTGTGGAGGAAAGGATAATCTTAGGATGCATGGAGCACTATTTATGCATGAAAATTTGAAGTGAAAATGTTTTACATAAAAAATTATATGATAAGTTCATCAAACATAATTTCATGGTATTTATATATGATAAAAAACATCATATGGTAATAAGGAGAGAAAATAATTAAATTTTGTGTATTTGTTTGTTAATGCTAATTTTTGGACCTTTTAAGTATTTCATGGAAGTTGTTTATATTCAATTTTTGTTTTCTTTGGTAGGTTTTACTTTTTATTTAGTTGGATTTTAATTTTATTAAATTGGGGTTTAGCCCAAGAATCAACAGAAGTGAGATTGAATTAGAAAAGGCCAATAAACATTAATCATTAGATACATTAACATTATATTACTGAAAATCATAAATTGCATTGCTTTCATAACAGATAAAATCATTTTAAAACTATTTTCATATAAGTGATTCTCTTACAAAAATAAACATGAGATTTTTACATAAAAGGGTAATAGTAGCTATGATTTATACATGCATTATTTTAGTTCATTTCTATGGCATGAATTAGCGTCAAGATTTCAAAAAATAGCTAGTAAAAAATTTTATATACTTTATAATTTCTATTTTGTATATGGTGTCTTATTTTGATATATTTTGCCACAAATTTTTTTTTATTTAAAAATATAAAAATTAAAATTTAATATTTATATTAAAGTCATTTTATCTTGGCATCAAAAAGTGTATTTAATTTTTAAAAAGTAAGTGATAGTTATATTTTTGAAGTTGGTTCTTACCAGAAAATTCGTGGCAGTAGAGTGATTATTTAGTGTCTTAGTGTTACGTAAAAATCCAACATACACTCAAGTAATTAAACTAACATATATGAGACACCTTGACTTTTAAGTGAAAACCCCTGAAAAAGGAAAAATATCTTGGGGCTTTTCCTAGTTGAAATAAAATAATATGTAATTATAGTTATATTCGTCCACTCGATTCTTGAATTAGGGAAAATCAAGTTATAAATTTGATGATCGTACATCTAAAATGGTATTTCAATAAAAAAAGATATAACTGGCCATGAAGGTAGTAGTTCATTGTGTTGTAAAAGGTGGGTGTAGCACCACCTTGTCATAGAGGTCATAGTTGAAGGTCATGAAAACTGTTGGTCATGTGGATCAGATCGTAAATTGTAGCTTCAAAAGCATTAATTTGCCATAAAAGAAGTATTAAAGAGTTACAATATATTTTATAGGCCGCAAAAGAAAAAGCTGAGAGCTATGTGAGTTGTGAAATGTGTACACCATAAAGGCTAGAGTTGGGAGTAGCATGATCCATGTTAACATTTGTGGGTCAGAGAGGCTTGAGTTGGGAGCTACATGAGTTATGGCAATGTTCTTAGCCATAGATGCTGGAGTTGAGAGCTGCAAGAGCTATGACAACATCTGTAAGTTGCAGAGACCAGAGTTGGGAGCTACATGAGCATTAATAATGTTGGTATGCCATGAAATCCAAATTTAAGGGCTGCATGAGATGTGATAATATTTGTACACTCCAGAGGCTGGAGTTGGGAGCTGGGTGACCTATGGACCACATAGGCCATAGTTATGGGCTATAATGAGAGAGCTTGAGAAATGAAAAAAGCCTTTATTATCTTGAATATGACTATTGAAAGTAATTATTGTGAGGTGCATTGTTACATTATTTTCAGGAGGCATCAATGTACAATATTCAGGGTTTGTTTTTACACCACTTTTAAGGTGCATGGTTACGCCATTTTTGGAGTGTGTTGAGGCACTATATATGTGGTGTGTTTTTACATCACGGTGAGAAAAAATCTATGCATGGTTACACCGTCTTTAGAATGAATGATCCTTTTTTTTTCAGAATTAGAGTACTATATGATTTTTTTAAAAAAATTTTGCTTAAAATATTTCCTCAAATTTCATGCTACAGTTTATGATCGATGTTAGATGATGAAGATTTATTGATGATATAATTGTTGCAATCAAAATTTAGGTCATCGCTGATTTCATCATTCAAAATTTAAAAATTTTTAAAATTTTTTTAATATATACATACATATATCTATTAGCTGAAGGAGCTGCTAGTGGCTCCCTACATGTTGGATTAAAATTAAAGTTACAGGGTCCAAAGTAGACAGGAGAAGGGTTGACTCAACATAGGAATCAACACACCTCCTAAAATCTACTAGCAATACAAAAGAAGCTAAACTGAAAATACACTTGGACAAGACAAAATAAAAGCAAAAAAACCTATAAAGCACTGGGGTGAAAGGCAAAGGAAGTTGGAAAATAGGGATTCTTCAGTTGGAGATCAATGTCTCCAATGATCTTGATTTGCAATTCTAAAATGTGGGACATCTAGCTTTTCTCCCTACAATAAGAACTGAAGAGCTGGGGGAGGATTGGCAGCAATTGATGAGTCATTTGAGTTTTGAACTTCTTTAGCAAACCAATTGGCAGGCTAGTTCCCTTCCCTGTAAATGAAAGTAAACTTGATGTGAAGCTGTGAAGTTAGGTCTCTGATTTTTTGGATCCAAAATGAGTGATGCCATGGAGCTTCTTTCTCAGGATTCAGGAGTTTAATGACTGTAGCTGAATCAAATTCCAGCCATAAATTATGCCATCCAGTCTTGATGGCAGGAGTAAGAGCCCGATAAAGAACCATCAACTCAGTTTCAATCACATCAGCAGCCATTACAGGAGTGTAGAAATATAGTATGAAATTTCCAAGGTAGTTTCTGTAGATACCCCCCACTTGAAAATCCTACTGATTTAAAATTCTAATTAAATCAGTGATCGTCCACATTAAAACCTTATGATCTCGGCCTAGACTCAAGCAAATTACTTCAGTTTTTATCTTATGGACTCGTCTAAGTGAGGCAAACACATCCATAAGGTAATCATGTAATTAAATTAAGCCTAATTAAATGGAGAATCAAAATAGGCTCGAGAGGGAGGGAAGTTTTATACCTTTGCTCTGAGAAGTGAAGCTTCGATTGGAAAGTCTTGGCACGTTCGTTATGATCCAAAGAGGCTAGGGATTGAGTCTCTAGTCTTGGTGTGAGGCTTAGATATGATTTCGATCACAGCCGGATTTGGGAATTGGTTTAGTGCTATGGTAGAGGCTCTGTGAGAGAGTAATTTGGTGGGGCTTTAGCTCCTTTCACTGTTGTGAAGTTTGGGTGAGTTTAATTAAAGTTTAGTGGACTGTGGAGGTGTGGAGAGTTTTGTCCTGTCTTCGACAAGGTTTTGAGCTCAAAAATTGGGCTTCGACAAGGGGATTCAGGGCAATGTGATGGTTGTGCTACACTAAGGAGGTCTCAAAGAGGCTTTGGGATCAATTTAGGGAAGTCTCTTAGAGTAATTTTCAGCTCTCTCCTTACGGTCGTGGAGGGGAGCATTTTATAAAAATGGCCTTAGGCTTGCTGCCATGGCCAATTGGGGGGTAAAATGTGCTGCCTAGGTGGATGGCAGAGAGGCTCTAAGCTTTAATTTGGATGATGTGGCCTCTAGGTTTGAATTGGGTTTAATCTCTTGGGGGTGTCTCTCGATTTGGCCATTTTTCGGCCACTAGGCTGGCCTGCCGGCCAGGGGAAGACGACTAGGAGCTTAGGGAACTAAGGGGAATACGTCACAACAATTTAATGATTTTAGGCTTTGATTTGGTAAGAGTATCTTAAGCATGTACATTTTTGGGAATAAAATCCCTTAATTTGGGGAACTTTTGGTCCATACCTTAGTTTAGGTGGTTAGATCGGTTTTGGCTCGGTCTTAGGGTCTAACCAATGGCTGAGGTGGAGTTAATTTGATGAATTTGGGGTAGTTAGGCCATCTTTAATGCATAGGTTCAATGTGGGTTCAAGTGATCAAAGCTTGGGTTTGGGCTAGGCTAGCACTGTCAATTGACCCAATTGATTGATCAACATTGTTTAGATGATTGTAATGAAGATTTTTGGTGAAGGGTTGAAGTGATTTTGAGTTCAATTGGTAGGTCAATTTGACGGATTTTTGGAGATTTGGCCAATTTGGGTATGTTGGGATAGACATGGGCCTAGGTTGAGATAGCCTTGGGCTAAGTCCAAATTAAATAGTTCACAAGATCAAGGGAGATTTTGTGAATATTTTTCATGAAGGGATAGAGAGGAAATTTTGGGGCTAAGGCCTCAATTTGGTGAGATCTTGAGACATGGCCAATTTGGGGCAAATTTGGGCTTTTGGACTTCAATTGAAATCAAATAAAATTGAGGTCTCACCAATGCCAATTGAAGGTTAATTTTGATGTATGGGGATGTTATGAAGGTTTTTAAACACAGATTGTGGCCAATTGAGTAAGCAATGGGTTCAATTTGGTGGAACCACTAAATTAAAATTGGGTTCTAATGATAGACTAATTGACCATGTATTTGGTCTATATTGGACACATTAAGGGTTAATTTAAGTTTAGAATTGAAATTGGGGGAAATTGAGACCAATTGCATAGACATTTGGGGTAATTTGAGGAAAGTATGGGCCTTTAAAGAGTAATTTGGGGGTTTCGATCAAAGATGATCAAATTGGCCAAATTAGGCCATGTTATAGTTGATAAAAATGAAATTGGAAATATTTGGGAGGTTTTGGGAATTTTTGAGAATTTTTGGAATTTTTGGAATTTTGGGGTAAGGAAGGGTATTTTGGTAATTTGGCCAATTTTGGTGATTTTGGGTAGTTTGGGTGTTTTCAAGTTGTTTGAAATGATTTTTGAGTCAAGTTGGGTATTTTGGCTAGATTTGGAAATTTTGGCCAAATTTGGGGTTCCAAAGGTATCTAGGTAATTTGGGGAATTTAGGGGCAAAAGGGTAGGTTGGGTACTTTGGTAGATATGGAGTACCAACCACCATTAATAAGCCATGGACCAATGGAAACCCCATTCTGGGTTTTGTATGCAGTGGTCTTAGCTAAACCCTAGCCCAGGGCTAGTGGATTTAGGGAACAATCTATAGGAGTCTCCCAAAAGTATCAAGGGACCAGAACCTAGCAATTCTGGGTTTAGGGTAGTGAGTGATTGTGAGTGCAAGTGATTGTAAGTGAGTGCGTTAGACCTAGACCAACACCCAGGGTCAACCTTAAGGTTAAACAATCCTAAGGGTGACTCATCTTGAGTTTCCCCCATAGTGACCCCATCTATTAAGTACTAGAGGTTAGGACCAATATGTGGAACTTCAAGTTGAGTAGAGAAGAGTTTGAAATTTCTAATGATGAGGGTTCCTTGTCTAGTTTTCTAAGAATAGTCAATAGGAAAGTCCTATGGCTAGACCTTAGGCTACTAAAGAGGAAAAACTAAACCTCAACCAAAAGTAAGGTCAACAGCATGTTTCTACTATTTGGCCAAAAGTCCTACATTTATTACTGTACTTAGCCATGAATTAAGCTTCCACCTTCTGCCAATAGCCATTATTTGCGTTCCCAACCAAACCAAATCAGTCGTATGTTGTGTAATATCCCACTATACTAAAATTCTTTTCCAAAGGCCTATTAAAGCTATATGTTGCCATGTAACATTTCACAGGCTTCCCAAAATATCACCTAATGATTATAACACATGATGATTAAAATAATTCAGCTGTAAACCAGGAAATGTTAGCCAAACTAGTATTATAAGAAGTTCAGTAGATAAATTTAAATTAGGAAACCATTTTAAAATTTTCATTTGAGAATTATAAACAAACCAAACATTAATAACAAATAACCGCATATAATCCCCCTCTATATCCAACTTTATAATGATTTGTATGCCATCTAGTGCACCCACCTTCCATTCCCCAAGTAGCTTAAGATTATCGAAAGACCTTCTAATTAAATACATATTCGGATGTCCATAGATGAATTTCCCAACGTCCTAATTTTAAAGGTTCCACCAATCTATTTGTCTCCAATTTAGAGAAAAAAAAAGTTGGTTCCCTTCCATTCCTTCCCACCTTTTTGAGATGTCCCTTATCACACCTTCTTGATCAAAAGGGTCATAAAAATGATTATTAATACATGCATATTTTCTATCAATCTTCTTTTCCACTCTAAAAACTTCTGCAAATGTTGGAGTCACCATCAAACCACGCCTGAACAATCAGCATCGGCAGACAAAAAACCATAATTTAACTTCAAAACAAGAAAATAAATTTTAAATGAAATACAATTACCAAAAACCAACATGAAAAAAGTATCTCAACAACAATTCTGAAAGAAAAATGAACAAAAACATGAAGAAACATAATCACCAGATTCAAACCCTAACAAGAATTCTCCAGTTGTCACTCTCATTGCCTCTTATATATATAAGACACCAACCCCTAAGCTCTAACAAAAAAGAAATACAAAACACCAACCTTTAGGGGGCTTCCCCTCCCACATACAACTCCACACAAAAAAAGTTTTAAAAAATATAAGTATACCCCAAGAGAAATATACAAGTATACCGAAAGAAGTAAAAGGGGAAAAATTAGTAAACTAACAGCAGGTATCTCCATGGAATTTAAACTCCAATCTACTAACGGAGAATTATAGAATCCAACAAAGAAATGTAGCACTTCCAAAGAGATCAGCACCAATCCAACAAAAGAGAGTAGTTGTAGGGCAAGGGAGAAACGATTTTCCTGTGATAGAGAAAACAAAGGACAACAACATGCAGAAAATCCATTACCAAAAAAAAAACATCCTGCCACCCAATAGAGATCCAAAAAGCAGATATCCATATGCAAAGTAAACAAAATAGTAATCAAAAGAAAAGCATTCCAATTATGATGTATAGCCACAAGGAAACTGCAGGAAGCCTAAGAAAAAAGCTCAACTGGGTACGTAAGAAGGAGGTCCCAAACATAATTCAAAATAAGTATTAGAAAGAGGAAAGAATGCATAAAAACCAAATCCACTGTGTTATTCCAATGCAACATCCTGAGAACAAAATTGTACAAAATTGTGATATATATATATATATATATATATATATATATATATATATATATATATATATATATTTATAA